>JASANE010013282.1:0-60146 GCA_030248225.1 Trileptium ribeirensis
TATTGCTAGGTTTTGAACGTGTTTTCAGTCTGTTCCGCGTGAATCTACCCCACCAGCATAGGAGTTGGCTTGTTTAGAGGTAGGGATTAGATAGGGCGTAGCCCCCTATGTAACAAGCTGTCCATACCGCTACCCGAAAACAGGCCATCAACCTTTAAAATTCCTCCTATCTGGTCGGAATGTTACTGCTAATTAAGAGCAAACGTCGGCGGAGACCATGGTGTGCGTTTACTTGAATTTCCAGTGTGTCTCTGTCGATAACCGGCTACAGATGATACCCGAAACGACCCGGTGACATGTGGACCCGGATCCATATCTGGTATCCACAACAGGATGATCACCATGCCAGTATGAAAAAGAGAGGGCAAAAGGAAGCACGTGTGAAACCTCAGCTCGCTGTAGGTTACACTTCGGTTACAACTTATGCGCGAGCAAACTTAAAGTGATCACTTTATTTTGCAATATATCATAAAAATTGGTACTGAGCGATTTTTGCTGAACTGTACTAATACCAATCGATTGAAATCATGACATTTTGAGTTCGTGAAATTTTAAAGAACATTACCAAAATTTTTGAGAACAAAAATTTGTCAAATTTGATTAAGCGGGTGGGAAATAACACCGGTACTTCCGACAAGGTTGTTGATGTAAAGCATTTATAAAGATAGCCAAGTTTTTGCACACAGTGTTTCGTAGCACACTTAACAATACTATGAGCCAGTTCGATAGTGCCAATGTAAAGGCAGACTAAATGCAGACCATGGAAAGAGGGGCGCTAACGCCGGGTGTGATATTCGCAATTGGGCACATTTGAGTCGAATCAGCTTACCTGAGATGAAATTTCAACCTGAAACAACTAAATTTGGGTCTATTTTGATTTGAGAAAGAAAATTGTCCGACTCCTGCTCGCCGATTGGCGAACAGACATGCAGATACGTTTGCCTTTATAAACAGAAATTATATATCACAGCTTAATGAAAAAATCTAACCACGTCTACCAAACCAGAATGTTCCAAGGTTATAGATGCTGCGGCCAATGAAACTTAAGCGGCGAAAGGGAAACGCATACTATACCATTCTCCATATACTAAGCCTTGGTTTTAACCTAAGCTAAGGTCCCTATATGAACTTTGTACTAAGTTAAGCCTGAGTCTGGGGGCTCCTGCCGCGAACCCCCCGCTCTAAATTGTACATTTGTCTAACGTTATAACCCTAAAGGTGACATGGGCCTATGTTGCAATAAAGTGGTACGACATATAATATATTTATAGGTGCCTTGAGATAAAGTATAGAGTACTTTGAACTTTACAGCTTTGGCACGATAATCTATCTTTAAGTTTATTAGTTTCTAGTAAATGGTGTGATTTTTACGTAGTTTTGTAAAAAATATGTAGGTCACTTTAGATTCTGGAAGTAATATATATGAATGAGGCAGTGTGCACTCCTAAAATGTATCTAGTGCCAAAATTTAAGACCTATTTGTTAATGCGAAAGTCCACTTTATTTGCTTACATTTATAGTTGCTGTTTTGCCAAAATCACGAACTGGATCATGCAAAATTCGGTGTTCACATTTATATTACAAGTATTCGCAATTTACCGAACGCAAAAAAGGCACAGTGAGGTATGAACGTAATTTATGTATACGTATATTTCTTCGTTTCGCACGTGTCTTCATTGAATAACATGTTGAATCGGAGGCTGTGTTCTCGGTCTAAAAGTGTTAATAAGTATTGGATAAAAACGTGATTGAAAACTTGTATTTAAGTGTCAGTAAATTGCGAACTAATTTGTGTCACAAATCATTAGAGGCAAAGTGTAAACAGCTACTTGCGCGCAGCTTTGGTTTTAGGATTGTAAACTGACTAGAGAAAAACAACCTAGTTGTACGCATTTAAAGTGGACTCACACATAAATTTATTCGCCATATTTTCAAAAAGACACCAGATAATTACTGGTAGCAATTAGCTCTTGCGTATATCCAACGGCGAAAATTTATATAGTGACACCTTTAAACTGTAGTATAGGTACTACCCAATGGAAATTATTTTTCGACGCTTGAAACAACTCTCATTCATTTAAGTCGTCATGTGGAAAGTTGTTAAAAGGACACAAGAATTATATATTACTTACTACTATTTTACATTAATTCCGACGTAAACATCAAAATAATTTAACACGTATGGTGGATATTGTATGTCATATAATGTGTGAATATATTGACAGAAGACAGTTTTATTAAGTATCACGGAACCTATTTTTCGAATGTACCATGAAAATTAATTCATTCAAGAGTGTGGCATGTGATCCGTTTGAAAATATGTTAAGGCCCCGTTTTTGTTCCGGCATTTAAAGTTGATACTTATAATTTACAAATATTAACCAGTTATACAACTAAAAATTGCTAAGTATCGCTAACTAAATAATTTGGTTATAAATAAATATATTTTTGATAAGTAAAATATCGGTTGTAACATAAGAATTTTCAAGATGACCTCGCTATCTGACTCGCTGCTACCACGGTCATTGAGCTGCACTTTGAGCAATCGCATACGAAATTACAGCACTACTGACAAACGCTTCCATCTAGGGCAGCAGAAACGGCAAAATTAATGATTGGTATGACCAGGGTATGCGACCCAAGAGTTAATGGTAGCTATACTTAACTACAAGCTCAACCTTGACAAATTCCTGCATGTTAACTGTCTGGCAAAACACTAAGTTCAATATTTGTATAACACATGCAGCACACATTTTGCTTATTCTAAAAAATCAATAATCCCAGCTTCATCTATCCTCTTGAACCGATGGTGAACTAACAAATTTACGGAGACTTCAAGAAACTTATCAGTATTTATTAAACAATAACGGCAAGTCATATGTACATCGCATCAAATTACGTCAAATGTACAGTCGAATTATATATCGCTCGAATACGCTGAATTATTGTAATGACAAAATATATTGGTGACAAAATATTTGGTATATTCAGGTTCGTAGTTATAAGCAAACAAGTATACTCGTCAAAAATTTATTCCTAATAGTCTTTAAATGGTTAATAAGTAAAGCGTCCGTAAGGAAAAATCAAGGCAGCTACATCTTTGCCAAAATTTCATAACCAAAACTACTTTGCAGAAGACTATCAGGCAAATCTACACACTGCGTCAGGTGAGATATAGGCAAACACACGTTAGTCAGATAGTACGAAAGCAGACATGGCTGGGGTCAGCAAAATCTCAGTTATCACGACGACGAAGATTCTACTGGAAATTCTGAAATTTATATACGTGAATAGCGTAACAAACAATATACCATACAATACCGTTATGATCGGAGAATAAGCTATGAGGATACTAACTGTGCACGGTATAAAGGTATAACACACTTTGGTCGGATAGTACGAAAGCAGACATGGCTAGGGTCACCAAATTCTCAGTTTCACGACGACGAAGATTCTACCGGAATATATGAAATTTATGTACATGAATAGCGTAACAAACAATATAGCATACAATACCGTTACGATCGGAGAATAAGCTATGAGGATACTAACTGTGTAAGGTATAAAGGTATAAATCTGCATTATTGATGTGAAATAGATCATTACAGAAAACTAATGTTTCCATTTATAAGGCGTTCTGAATGTAGCCACCGTTGTTAAACAATCATTTGAAAGCTTAATCGTAGAAAGAAGCCGTCAGTGTCGTGTGTCAAGTTTTAAGCAAGTTATTATTGTTTATAACGCTTTGCTATGCATATGTTTAGAGCAAGGTTATTGTGTCATATATTTAGAAGCATAAACAATTGTTGAATGTTTATTAAGCAGACGATTATAATTCCGAAAACAATAGTCAAAGACACCCTGGCTATTAATAAGCATTGAAAATTTGAACATGCTAAACATACTGTGCCTACAAAAACGACAACAGTGAAAGCAGTTACGCTTTTGTGCCAGAATTAATTTGTCAACTCAAACCAGCGCAATGTTTTGAAGCTCGAGGTATAAATGCCATGGGCGGGCACTAAAACCGTGAACTAGTTAGCAGCTGTTGCTCGTATCTTTAAAAATGGCGCAAACCGAACAGATAACAACTCCAAACAAGCATCATACGTCAAATTCAGTTATCATAATGCTTTACAATACGAGATTTTGCAACTGTGCATCAATGTACACAAAAGGGTAAACGGCGTAGTTTCATTAATATCAAAACAGCTAATGCTGTACTTTTTATAATCGTGTTGTGCACCGTATCGTCAAAACTGATTTAAATCCAAAAACAGTACAGCAACACGCCTCGTTTTGATAACGAGTCTGAAGACTAGAAGCATACATCCATCAGGTGTGGTAAACCGTGCAGCTCAGCAATTTTCCGCAATTCGACCTCGTATAAAAATCGCCAGGATCAGTAAGATAATGTTGTTATTGTACAAATTGGACATTTTTGGATTAAATAAATAAACACCCTTCGTCCAAATAACACAACAAATATGGAGTAAACCAGATTCCAGACCCGTCAGAGGTTATCCCGCGAAGCTTTTTTTATTGCTACGACTATTCGCTCACGATCCGTTCCGGTTATTTTGGCTGTTGGAAGAATTCTGTTGCTCGTGTTGTTGATTCTGTTGTTCATTAAAATTAGGGTGCGTTATACGTGGTCTTAAAAAATCAATCTCACATGCTACCGCTTTGCCGGTAGTTCGATCAACGGCGGACAATTTCAGCTCAGTTTCGCCAAATGACATCGAAGCTTCAATTTCGCGTCGTGGCGTGCCCGGTGGCACTCTGCGTCCACTTGGATTTAGGCTGAGGCGAAGAATTCCACACTGAACAACGCCAGGATCTGTAACAAAAACCGGATTTGCCGACGCGCTGGCGTAAATTTGGATTACGATTTCGCGCTGGCTTGGCGATGCTGGGCAGTAAAGTCGAGAGATACGATCACCGTGGGCAAGTGGTTGTCCAATTGAAACGAACGGATCAAAAACATCCGTACACCAGTCGATTCCGTTTTTAATAATCCGTTTGTTTAGTGGATGCCGGGCGGAATCAAACCGATGCAACACTCCAACACCATATGTGAGGCGAGCTCGACGTATTGCAACTGATTCTGGATACAAACCAAATAAAACAGCGCCCTTAAGCACTGCAAGGCTTACATCCTGCGGTATGATCACCTAAAACATACATAGTATGTTATTTGTGCATAAAATGTAGTAAAATACTCATAATAAAATTTTAGGAATACAAATAATTCTGCCCCATTGTTTCTCAAATTTACTCAAAAAGCAAAAAATACAATATTATTTAAATACTTTGTTAGACACTTTAGTTGGCAATAATTGAAGCACTTAAGAAATCAGTACGCTATCTCGTTCCGTAAATCTTTATTCAAACTTTTGCAAATTCGCCGTGTATTACATCAGGTGTTTGGCAGAAATTTGAGGTTTCCAACGCAAAAGAAGTGTTACTAATTTGCGATAGAAATTTAAATAAAAATCAAATAAATCCCTTCGTATAAAAAGCTAAGCAATAATTTCTTTATGTTGCAAACTGAGAGCCAAGGGTGCAGTACGCGAATAACAATAAGGAAGGCGCTACCTGAAAAATGGGAGGCCGCCTTGCCTTACAGTGACCTCTTTTTCAGAAAAAGAGAAGAACTCTGGATGCGTACTGCAGATAGCTTTAGTTAGTTTGATTGACTGATCTGAAACTTGATTATCATACCATTTTATGTATCGTAGACTGTAGATGGACACAGTATTGGAAACACAATTTGAAAGCAAAATTTGAACTAATCAAAATACTTGGCTACTAGCACATCTGATTTCAATTTAAGTTTGGCACTGCAGCGTAAAAAACTCTGTCAATTGTCATACGATTTATAAAAACAAAATTGATTCAGACCGAAGGTGATTAAAAAACGTACTTTGAGTTTATTTGCAACAAGTTTACGCACAAAGTTCTGCACCAAAATCGATTCCGAAAACCCGCCGACCAAAAACAAATATTTGAGATCATGAAACATTTCCACCGCCGTCAGTACATTCCAAATGGATCGCTTGATACCGGCAAGAGTCGGCTCGAAAAGCGAATGCATCAATTCCGACGAGATTCGGAGCATCCCTTAAGAGAAATTTTTTTGCAAAATCGAAATACTGACATTTATCACTGTATACAAAGTTTCCTAGCGTAGCGCCAGATTCGCAAGTGTATCTTGAAAAGTGGAGGACAACACTACATAAGATTAGTTTTGATATCACTTAGTCGAAATAAAGACTAAGAAATGAGATGTCAGGACTTCACATGTAGATTAAAAACTGAGGAGGTCAGTCTACAAAAGCGCGCCGGTCTGGACCGTCTGTCTCTCTTTATCTGCATCCATGGGTAGCTCGAATACAATCATTTTCGTGTTATAAATTCCCCGAGAAAAAGTGCTACGATCTCAACTTAGCCAAACTAAAATAATCTTGATTGTAAAATATTTAAATGAAGCATTATATGTTTTTACATGCTGTACTTGGTTGTATAGAAGTCTTTATCAGGCTAAAGTTTCGCTAGACTGCCGGCAGCAACGTGTAATCCTAATATAAATAGAATTGTGTGAAATAAAGACAGTTTCGTTAAACAGATATTGAACACAGAATCCGCAATAAATTATTATTATTATTTATTAAAAATTCATTATGCACACTCGGGATAGTTATCAGGTCGGGTCCAGGTGGGGATACGTCAGGTGGTGATGCTCCAGGCCTACTCGGGTCGGGTCGGGTCTTGGCACAGTCACTACACGGGTTATCGGGTGAAATTCGGGCCTGGTTCCAAAACTTCATGGTATATCATGTTCTATCTCAATGTAAAATTATGTTTACATCACAATGTCAATATAAGTTTTGGTGAGCATTATTGTGATCCGTGAAGATGGTAGTGTAGTATGCCATGGGTACACGTACAGAGCGAAATATACTGGAATGCAAACACATATTTTTACTCATCTTTTACCGCTTTTATTCCGAATATTTTGTGTTGCGCTTAAATAATATGTATTTTGATAGGCTGAAGTCTGGGTCATAGGGTAATTTGATAGGCTGATAGGGCTTGAAAATTAGGACACGAAGCAGTCTCTTGTGCACACACACTATGGAACACTACAAAAGATCTACTGTAATAAAAAGTACACAACAGTGCGCGGAAAACAAAAATTTTTTACCTTAATTGGCGTTCACACGTTCACACTATTTGCACAATATTTGACCGAAACTTTCAAGCACTTTTTTTACATTTTTGGCGAATTCAAACTCTGAAGACTGACATTCTTCTAGTAAAATGCTTTTATCCAATGAATCTGAAAACCATTAGACCTGAAAATTTTAAAGCTAAGTTTTTGACCTCAAATTTTGAAGCATCGCAATTCGGTATATTTTCCTTTACAAAATTCTAATCAAATTTTGACCAAAATTTGATCAAGTTTGCGCTCCAAGTCTGGGTTCAAATTTTGAGCCAAAAGGTTGAACGCGTGAACGCACCATAACTATATATTAATCAATACTATTCCAATACTAACCAAGGTTTGATATGTAGCGTTTCACTACGCTATCGTAAATAGCGTCGGTATAACTCCAGCTGTAGCGTAGTAGTGCGCCGCTAGTTTTGCAAGCCATGAATTCAGGTTCGAATGCATGTTGGCGGATAGTACATCGTAAAACTTATCGCGGGTCTTATCTCATTTAAATCGAAAAACTGCAATTTATTTCCTTTTATTCGCCTTGGAAATTCAAATCACCAGCAAATTTTAAACCGTAAAACAATAATAGCGTTACTAAGCTTACTCCAAGAACAGTCGTATCTCTTCCATTTAAAAAAAAATGCGGATTCTTTTTGCACTGTTTTTTACGGAAAAATATGTTAGGTAAAGTATCACGCGCCCAACTGAGAAAACTGCAATATGGACAGAAAAAGTACCAAGTCGGAGGTATTATCAGCTTTGTACATTCAAAACAAATTTGGTCACAAAATTTTAAAAAACTTACGGACTGTCAACACAGAAACAATTCAGTATCTTTGGTTAATATAGTCACAAACCTTGAGCAGTCCAAACAACGTGACGACCGCCGGCTTTTTTCACTGCAGCTTCAACACGTTGCCCCTTCACTTTCTTGTAATGTTCGACAAACGAAATCGGCAGCGCGACATTGAGTGAATTTAGCTTATGCGGACTCACTGACCTCTTTTTTGCTTCAAATGCAACCAACAAATCCACATATGATGCTTAAATAATCGTTGAAATATTCACGATATAACTAGTAAATCACGAGCGAGAATTAAACGAAGCGAGCGATGATTTCATTTTTAAGTTATCATTTTGTTTAATCACCTGTAACAGACTGTGTTTGACGTATATACATACCACCCGAAAACCTCTTGAACGTTGAATTCATTGAAAATCCTAAAACCTCGTCGACCCTAAACCCATTGAAAACAACTCACAACGCATCAAGTATTTGTGCTGGTCTCTAGATAACCAAATGACCGTATTCAGCCGTACAGCAAACCTATATAGACAATTCTTGATGACCGGTACGCAATATGTAACCAAACATCTGAAGCCAGAATACAATTTGATATAACCAAATCATTGTATTCATCCTTAAGAAATACCCATATTAACCAATGTGGACGAACTGCAGGCAATACATATTCGGACAAATAGAAACACATTACATAAAATCCTTGCAACCATATAAAAATGTATAATATAGGCAAGTTGGACTCTAGACAGCAAAACCATAGTATCCAGCGTACTTGATAACCTAATAGGTGCTCATTCGAATGTAAAAATAAGAAATAAGGTGTCGAAAATTGAGGAATCGCTATTTTTGTCAAAGGTTCGGCATATTGCAATATAAACCATATTCGGCCCCACAGCGGCCCAAGGGGTGCTTCTACAAAAAAAGTTGTTCAGCAAAGTTGTAAATGTCGATTGGCGTGCATGGTGGTATCCATTTTTCTACGCGAAGCCTATGTCACGAGATATGGGCTGCGAAATGCTAGTATCCGTATAGCCAGATTGGGCAGAAAACCCTTAAAATCCTGTTTTTGACGTTTTGACCCCGACGATGGAATCGGAGCTGTTCGCGTTCAACTAAAGGGCCCATGCAGGTCACTTCTGGTCTCAAATAAAAAACTTAACGAAATACATCCGTCCATAGATGAGTTATGAATGATAAAAATTTTCACGATTTTTTTCTTAGCACCCTCAGTGGCAACACGCTGGCTTCGCTCGCTCCGTTTCAATAAATAATAATAGCTTAAATAAAAGAACGTAAATTTTGTTTCAAAGCTGAACGTAAATACAGCACGAACGTCTTGTCTAAAATATACGACTTCGCAACACGATCCAATAAACTTTGGTATCTAATGGTGATCCATGTTCAGTACAGCCAGAATTATACTAACACCAGTTAGAGGCTGAAACAAATCAGTCTGAGCTTTCATACGTTTAATTTATGCCAAAATTACACAAATATATCAACTGGGTTGACCAATTGATATTCAAATTTTTATAAACACCTTACTTACAAAATATATCACACAAGTGTTTAGTCTCAAATTATCTGGCCTAACAGATAATAGTATATTGTCGGAACAAATGAACTGCACATACATTCACGCCATAACTTAACAGAAGCCCAGCAAAAATTATATATTTGTCGCTCTCTTAATTTTAGAATCAACTATTATTAAAAGCATTATAATAAACGTTTATATCGCTGTGCATGTGAAATCACAAAGAATATTAATTAGCAAACAGTCAAAAATACCATTAGCCCTGAAATCAACCAGAAGAAACTATAAATGTTAGCATATAGGATCAAATGCGATAGTCATGTCACCTGCACATAGGCTTAACTTAACTTAATTAAATATTACAATTACTTACAATATAAGAAACATTATAAACTGTAGCAAAATTTAAAATTTTGGGAACAAGGCTGTTCCTTTAAATTATTCAGCATTCTAACATACCTTATAGGTAAGCTGCAATACTTACCAGGAAACTTTTGCTTAAAACTCGTAACAAATTCTTGTGTAAAAATATCGCAAAGCAGCGCTTCAAAGGCATGGTCAACGGACGTGGATCCGTAAGGACCACCTACAATAGAATAATTATTTTTTATGCAATGGTAACGGAAAGAAAAATATTTTTTTTCATGTCACCGTGATTTTGTAGATTATTTTATAACCGTGATTCCAAAAAAGTACTTGTGCAGGAGTTCAGTTCATGTCATTACTGTCTGTTTTTCGTTTAGCTCCCGCCAGACCGAAATTGATAGTCTCGATGATACAGCAATAACTTTAACACCATTCGATTCAACTCGAGAACTTTATGCAGAAAATATTCATTACTGCCATATTTATGAGAAGTTTCTAGCTTTATACTGAAAATTGTCAAAAAAATTAAGTAAATGTGTAATTTAATATGCCATTCGAATCGCATCAATTGGAGTCAAACAGTATAAAGATAAACTGAATCGGATCATGGATGGACTAAGATTTAGGCTATGGTTTTAAGCTAAGCTAAGGCTTATGCTTAGGCTTCACATGAATGGACGTAGCTAATTAACCCATGAACTAATGCAGTTGCTTTTACTGCCATTATACTATAATTAGTAACAAAAATGGAAAAATAAGATAAGTCGGAAGGTACAAAAATTATGGTTGTGTCTTCAAAATTGACCAATTTGGAGCTGGAGGAGAACTACCAGAAACAATCCGTTTATTGTATTACAGATTTCGCGTTACCCCTAATTATACAGAAGCTAGTCACTGGCATAGTGTAAAATACAAAATCTAGTTCCGGAATTCAATTGCTGTCTTCGTCGATGTCCGTAAGCAACTGATACATTCAGTTGAGATGTCGTTAGAATATATGAAGTGCAATCCTTGCCTGGATCACCTCAGAATTTGATTCGCAACGTATGTATGTATGAGCCTTTTTGAATCTAGAAAAGCCGAGCAAATTAGCCGTAGAACGCGTCTATCATTCAGGGTATTCTTCATGTACAAGGCAATTGCCTGCTGTAGCATAAAGCATTATTTTATATGTCGTACCGTACAATTCGGCACTAGATGTATCATTATAAATTTTGTGTTAACAATAACCCGTTAACCAAAAGAAATATATACCGCGCCAATATTTTGTATAATTTCATTAGTATCACCGAGTCGACTTCAATGTAATAGTATATGTAGCATACAGACCGAAGCACAGGTTCATGGTAGATGGTGTACCTCCACCCCCCCCCCCCGACCCTGAGGCTCTGGTCTACCCCACGAGGCTGTTACTCTACCCATGAGGCGCCACCGTACCCTCCCCCATCTCTGAGACTCCGGCTACTCCCGCCTCTGAGATCTCGGAGCATCAAATTGTATGATGAAGCAAAGTAAGCTCAAAAAACTTCATGTACCGAAATAATATGAGACACATCGAATTAAATGCCAGGAATAGGTACGCATTAGTTACAATTATGATTTTGCAGAGAGCCTCGCCTAAATGTGTCGATTGGTAACAAAGTCAATTCTACATTTCGTAAATCGAAGTAATTGCAGTTGGGACCTCAGTTTTTGACTTGAATGTTTCAAAGGTATTTTTCTCTAATAACATTTTCAACTAAAGTAATAGCAAGAGTTAACACAATCCTCCGCAACGCTTCTCTGAATACCCGAGTACAAAGCTTCGAAAATTTTTCGAAAAATTTTAGTTTAACTAGACAGATAGTATTGCTGTAATTTTGGAAGTAGCTTTTTGGTTACTGAATCGTTTACAAATGTATGAACAGAAAAATTCTTACCTGATGCCTGATATATCTCTTTTAGCGTTTGTCCACCTGGTGATAGTTGATGAGCCGTAATATCCACCGTTCCACCGCCGCAGTCCACAACAAGGTAACCATCGCCTAAAATTCCAAATATATAGTTTCGTTCTATATACACTATAATATAAATCCCTCGCGGTGCGAGAAGTATTTCTTGTAGAGTTGCATCACAATAGTAACCCGTTGTTCTAACAGTCGTGGGCATTCGACTGCAGCTGATCTGTACCTCAGCCAATGATGTTGAAAACAAATACTAACCGACATTTTACGCATTTAACCGTCGAAATAAACTGATGTTATGGCACAAAAGCGCTGGAAAATGTTTCAATGTTCAAGTACGTGTATAGCTGGTGGTATAGCTGGTGTTTCGGAGAGGGGGGAGGTCGTCGCCAGTGAGCATCACCCGGAGGGTCGTCAGAGAGATAAATTTTTGAAATTATTAGGAAACAATTGGGCACAATTTTTCCTAGATTTTGCCAATTTTTGCCCGATTTTTGGCAATTTTGCTCAGATTTTTGCAAATCTTCCCCAATTTCGCCAAATTTTTGCCCATTTTACCCCCAGTTTTGCCTATTTTTGCGAAAATGTTTTGCGTGCCGTCGAAGGGGGATGTGCGGATCCTTAAGAAGGGGAGGATCAGGCTACCTCCCAGGTGAGGATCGGCGATGCCCCGAGGGTGTCCCAGTGTCAACGGGGGATATTACCCCTCTCACGCTGTTACAATGTATGGTTGTAAGCAGCACAATCTTTCATGTGTGCGATTACACAATATGTGTTTATTGACTTTATCTTATTGTAGATATAGTATCAGTCATGTCGTATTTTTATAAAAATGTACAGTTCGTCATAGCTACTGCAAGCACTGCGTACCTACATCTTGCAGAACCGTATAGTTTCAAAACCGCAAAGTTTTGGAAGTGATTGTTAAACAAAGCCGCAAAATATTCGAAACTAGCCAAGATAACTAAAGGTTACGGCATTTACCTCTTGTTCGCCACGATGCCACATGATGGTGGTGTATTAGATATTTGATTGAGATATTTAGATATTACGTATTATAATACATTGCACAATGAAACAAGTGATAGTTGTAGCACAGCCATCGTGCGCTAAGAGATTTGTACACACGGTTGTAACGAGTTCAAATGAGTGCGTCAGCACGAGTTTGAACGAATTAAACAATACAACCGTGCGTACAAATCATTTGACGCGCGCCCGGCTGTGCTACATCTGACTTGTAATACAGCTAATTTAGTTAAACGTGCGTTAAGTCATTTTGATGCACGAACATAAGCTTGATGATCGCAATCCAGTGAATACATACACCGTTTCCTTTTCTGGCTTTTGTGTGATCAGTTAGCTCAAATTATTTCATAAACAGTTTGAATTATGTGTTGTGTAACGAATTTGTCAATTATATCTGTATGCTAAAATCCTTTCCACAGTCTAACTGAAATTGAGGGCCGTAGCATTATATCATTAAAAACGAACAGATTAGTCGCAGGGGTTTCGGCGGCGGCAGCCCCCCGAATTAGTGTTAGATAACTTCATATAAGTGCCTTAGCTTAGGCTAAGACTCAGGCTTAGTATATTGAGGACAGGATAGCCTGTATATAACTAACGCCTCTCAGCTTGACCTTGACCCTTTGCACCATAATTTATAAAATTTTTAGAACAACTATAGACGCTGATACGTGAACAAAATACCAAATCACTAGTGTATATAGAATTTCCATTTGGAAGGGGGGGGCAAAGCATGTTCGAGTCATACGATTTAATAGTGGTATAAAGTTACACAAGCTATATTCTCAGATGGATCTGTCAGTACCAAGGTGGGACTTTGTTATTTTTTGAGAGTTTGATTTTTTGGAGGGGGAGTTGGGGCACTGCCCAATGCCCTCCTTAAATACGCCAGTGTAAGACATAGTTTTTTCAAGAATATATTTAGTTTTTAAAGCAAATTTTTATACCAAATTAATTGTGCACAACACCTTATCCAAGATTGTAGAAGTACCATCCAGCTTAGTACATATTTTGACGTTTAAGCAAATAAGCTAACCGGGCATAAGTTGAACTGCTCTAATTCCAGATGTGTGATGTTGCTGCCCTGAATTGTCGGGCGCACGACTCAATCCGCCCCCATGCGACTGGCCGTTTTCGTTTCGTTGAAAGCCATTTACATTTGGTGAACCGTCTCGAGAAGTGCTACTCGCGCTGCCACTTCCACTGCTTGTTTTTAGATTATGAACTGATTGATCTTCAGCAACGTTCACAACTTCATGTGTTTCCAGGTGTCTAGAAAAAATATTTATTAACACCAATCATTTTCTTATATATATATATAGACTTCCGTCAAAACTATTTCATCTACAATCCAAAGCGAACTGCGTCCACGTCTTCGGAATATTCTTTCGACTTATTGCTTTTACAACATGTCCAACAGGTCATTATGAGCCTATAATCGTAGTGCGCTGTTTAACTGCAGCAATATTACAAAAAAGAACGCTGCAGGAATCCGGTTACAGGTCAATAATAACGCTTAGAAAGATTTTTTTGGTTTCGTAAAAATATGATGTAGAAGTTTCTTAACTTTAAATGATGTCAAAAGTTTTCATGAGCCAAGTTAAGTCTGCCTAACTGAGGTACGCGCATGCAGATTTATAATCTCGCGTATAATGGAGCATGTCAGAGGCTTATCCACCACCACTATACCCGTACCCAATTGCTAAGATAAATCTGTCATGCCCAGCGTAGCCCGAAATTTATAAACCTGTATCGCTGGGTTTGTAAGATCATCGTTGTTCATTTGAAAACATTTAGACTCGAGATACCTTGATTAAAAGAGTGCATTTTTACTACCATTCTCGTTTCAATTCTTATGCGGTCGATCTTGGTATACCATCAGCCTGTCGCACAAGCATCCACTTAAATAGGAGTTCGACTTCATTTTAAGCAAATAATGACATTATGAATCATATTAGGCTCATCGTTATTGTGACAGTGTCTAGGTAATAAATCCTATGTTTTTTCAGCCGATGTCCACTAGCAATTCCTTTTACACAACTTCCAGTTAAGGGAACTGCTGTTTTTTAGGCTCGGGCAAAGTTAAGTATGGCAATATTGGTACAATTATTTTTTAATCCGAGTCCTTCAAACAGTGTTCATTAAAGACGACTATATGCTAAGACATTACGGCGGCAAACCTACATTGGCACAATAAAACACTGTGTCTTTTAGACAACGCAAAGCACAGAAAACGTAAACATTTCGACGCAGCCATTTCAAGGACAGAATAAAGTGGCGCAAACCAAAGAAAACCGTTACATCCATTAGTCAACACTCTCTAAATTGTGATTTAGTCAACCCGTCATTGCGATAGCTGCCACTGAAAGAAATCACCACATTTTTCCTATGTGAATAAATTCCGCAATGGTGGTTAGTCTGCGCTCATTTAACACTTTATGGTTCCAAATTTAGCTTTCTGAGCCCTCTTGAAAATCCAGATTACGGTTATTTTCAGCAAATATCAAAACGATAGGACCATTTATGTATTCCTTCAGGGACTCATACAAGGAAACTTATACATCACAACTTTCAAAAAATATAATTTAAATTTTTGACGCTGTGGTACACTATCGCTTGCCATATTGGATGCATGGCACAAAAAATTAACATAAATGCTTTCAATGTGCTCAAAAATGCCGAAAACCTATAACCATCTGTGGACAGCTATGCAGTATCAATTTTTATATTAAAAATTTGAAAATTATACATTTACGCTGTTTATAAATGACGCCTTTAGCTCGACAACGGCGGCCAATAAAAATGAAAGCACATTTTTAACCTTTGGTGGAAGGATCGGAATTGTTTCCATTTGTTGATCCGTCGCCTTTGAGAAGAGTAGCAACTTAAAATATCGATGGATTCCAATCGGCAAAAACAACAAGCTTTCAATTCGTGCGGATCTGTGAGAATTTAGGAAACCACTGGATCAATGCGAACACAAAGCTATGTGTATAACTAAATTCCGCCACGCAGGGAATGAGATTTACGAAAATCAATCCATCCAGTTTTAAAAACAAAAACATAATTTGAGGAAGAAATTGCTCATCTCAATATAAAATGCGTTATAAATTCGCGAAAAGAGATTTTTTCATGCTACAGCTACAGGATTACTTCTAACGGTAGACAACACTTTCCGGAATCATTTTTACTATATTGAGGCATTGTTAATTACTGATTTTCGAACTGATAAAAACACAATGCATTGTAATAGCGTAGTAAGAGGTTAAATTTGAACACACCGCCGTAGATTTATGAATCTTGCATTTTAGTTGATGCACTACTTCGTGGCTATCCTTCTAAGCCAGTTTGTAGTGAGTCGTCCTTCTGTTCTGTTCACCGAAACAGACCAAAGTAAGAAAGAACATGGTTTTCCGAAGAACATAAATGCATAAACACTTAATCAAGAGATTAATAACCCTGGCTGTGGAAATGTAAACGTCGAGTAACATTTATAATAAGAATATCGGTATTATTTATGATTCACAAAAATATATTTCGATTTTAGGATAATGTATGATCAACTGCCGATTGATACTAGAAATAAAGAGATAAACGCAGTTTATTGTGCTTAGTTTTCTAGTTTTAAAATTTGGTTGTCGATTAAAGATTTTTGAACTCAAATTTTCATACTAAAATGAAATAAGTTTGATAGCTTACCTGCAATATAAGGCTGCTGCCTCTGGCTCCAGCGCAATTAATAGTTGTGTTGAAGCAAGTTGACTAGCCAATCCAGCCTGATGCAATTGAAACATGTATTTAGAATATTTGTAATAACTTTAGATAACAGGAAATAAGCATTGGATTATACAATACATTAACGTTTTTAGCCATTTTACAATAATACCATGCTTACTACAAATTATTTTGCCATGAAAAGGTAAGCGTCGCGACCCCCACTATATATATAATCTAATATGTAGCAGTATATATATAGCACGGTATATATATATATAATCTAATGTGTAGCTCGTTTTTCCAGCTATGATGTGAAGATGTACTTTCACTCTAAAAAACTATTCTAAGATTCTAATAACAAAAAAATTGCTAAAACTAATAAATTATCTGGACATGCGTGCGCCAAAATTTCGTACAATATGATCCCAAAATTTGCTTTGACTAGTTATATTACATATATCAGACTAAAAATTGAAAACATACACCGAAGAATGAGGTTGACTGTAGAGGATCACTGCACTATACCCCCGTACCCATGAAACCATAGGTCGCAGAGCAAAACCAACACCGGCAATAAGTTTCCTATGCCCGAAAATTCCCGAGTAAAACTTTTCAGCCGCCACAGGCTTTCAAATTTTGGTTCCAGAAACCACGAGGGTGCCATAACTTAAACCCCATGATCCGGAGCCTTAACGGAAAACCTAAAAAAACAGGCATCGGCATTTTTCATTTTGCTATGAAATAAAACCAACCGGAGAAAAAAATTCAAAAGTTAAGATAAAAATAACCTTGTTTCTGTGAAGGGTACTAAAAATGGGTAAAACCCCTCATTTTAACCTCTTAGCCCGGAATCAGACCTCAAATCAAAAAACGATCGGGGATCTAAATCAAATGAGCCCAAGATCATGAAAATCAGTTAAGTCGTTCCCTAGTTATGGCCGATCACACACACAGAGACAGACGGAATTTAAAAGCTTTCACCCATGCAACACACAATCTCCACTAGGTTACACTACTGTTCTGATTATTTTTTTATTTTAATACTTTATGGGACACATAAATATGCAACAAAAATTTTTTTCATCACTATTATTTTTAATTCTTTTTCAACAGGTAAACCAATCATAGAACTGGCAAAAAGTAAACTTTACATTACCCGTATTTAAAATGAATAATCTTATGGAATACAACTAAACCTCACTTTGTTGTATATTGCGACAGCTTGTCGTAGCTCCAGCATATTATAAAATGCAGCTTTATTTTTGTTTATTGCAAAAGCAACACGTTAAGGTAATATATATCTAGCTTAAACATGCTCTTAGTTAAATAAAATTTTCACATTGAGCTAATTCAAGCGATCAGAAGCATATATTTTTCAATATTTCCCATCATATCTAATGGCGATTTTCTTTGTGTACAATTTAAATCTTTATTATTTTATTGAAAAAAAATTACTTTATACGCAGCTTCTCTAACAAGTTGCTTTGCGTCTTGCCGCCATATAGCAGGCACTGTTACGACCCACTGAATATCTCTAGGCTCGACAAGCTGTCCAACTTGATCGGAAATATCACTTAACGCCATCTGCTTGAAATGTCTCAAACAATGCGCAAATACATCGAGTGCAAGCATCGTTTTGCCATTAGTTGCTTCAACCAATGTATTCATCGATAGGTTCTAAAATTATATGACGACAATACGTATATCTCGCGTTCTCAATGTTTCATGTATTAACGTTTTGCCATTAGCTGCTTCAACCAATGTATTCATCGATAGGTTCTAAAATAATATGACGACAATACGTATATCTCGCGCTCTCAATGTTTCATTTATTAACGTGCTCGAAAATATAAGCTTCTGCAACAAAGGTTACCATAAACAATGGCATAGTGATCATTTCGAAGATATGGAAATGACTAGGTTGTGTTCACATTGTGTCCAATCCGATCCAACACGACCAAATCGTATAAAACCGGATACTATGCAATATATAAGCATACTCTGAATAAGGCACACGTGCAAATCGAATCGGATGCAATGTGAATATGGTCCAATAATACAAAAATGGTTTAAATATAAGTATATGAAGTATGAAGAATGACAACCCATTCCTACAGAATTCGCATTTCAGCAAAAATATTAAAACACCGTGCCTTAAATTTACTGCTCCTAGCCGCTGGAGTGTGGTATTCCCGATAAAATTAGGCGTCCCCATTTAACAAGAGAACAATGTATATGTTGTTAAAATCTATTTTGCCCACCATACGTTAATGATGTGCAAGCGGTCAAGATTGTGTAAACATTATAAAACAGAAATAAACTCAAGCATTTTTACTCAAAAGCAGCGTTTTTGAAAGATATTGGGTATCCGTAAAAATATTTAGTCTCTGTCTGTGACAGGTTTAACCTATCACAGAATAGATTGGTTTTCAAAAAATTATATTTGTTAGACTAGTAATAATATCCATTTCTTCTTTCTGTGTACGCTTAACCTCTGTCAACATTTTTCTTCAAAATAATTATAAAGTAAGACGACGACTGACCAGTTAGTCATTTATGGCATATATGGTCCATAGACCTTTCTCGTTATAACTCTTGCTAAAGGCGATAAATCAAAAACAATTGTAGTCAAATTCACTGCTTGACGTAATGAACTATTAAAATAATTTCAGTTTATAGAAAACGGCTATCGTCGCTGTTACACTCATCCGGACGCACTAAACATAAATAACACAAATTATGTTGAAAAAGATCAGTTTACCTCTGAATGTAGCCGCATTTTAAATTTATCGAAGAATAGATACTTTTTCGCTTGTTGATGTTCAAGGTCATGGTAATAGTCTCGGGCAGCATAACCGAATGCATGAAAATGACCGTCCGCCGTAAGCAAGAGACATGTTGGACATTTATGATTTAGAACGCCTGGGTCACCACCTTGCGGCCTAAATAAAATTTATACTTTATTTGAACACAAAATAACCAAATCGACGTTCATAAAATTGCTGCTGTATGTTTATTGGTTACCTAAAAATCAGGGTCTTTTCGGGTATATCCCCAGCTGAAAAATGGTTGATTTTAAAGTTACAACGATAACTTTGGTACCATTCGATTCAGCTCGACGAAACGGTTTAGGAAATGTCCATTTCGGCCGGTGTTATGGCAATTATTTTGTTTTTTGCCAACCCTTATTTTTGCTTGCCCAAAATTTTCGGAAAAAATTCTCGCTAAATGTATAATTTTATATACCATTCGAACCATATTGCCGAACTGAGCCAAAAGCTGCTAAAATCGGGTAAACCGGTTCATTGGTTATTAACGACTTAGACTTAGACTAAGGCTAAGCCTAAACCAGCCTAAGCCTAATCCTAGGTTCAGCTTAAGCCTGAGATGAGCCTAAGCCTAAGTCGTTAACCATTGAACCGATTCCGTTGGCTTTTACAACGTCAGCTCTTAAATGCGGTTCGCATGGTACATAAAATTAGAAATTTATCGAGATTTCGTTCGAAAATTTTGGGTACCGGGGAGACAATTAGTAGCCCAATAAAATGAAAATAAAATTGTAATAAAACAGCCTAAATGGACATTTTCTAAACCGCCTCATCGAGCAGTATGTAAACTTTATTATGCATAAAAATTATCGATCTATCTTCAAAGGTAATCATTTTGCGCTGGGAGGTATAACAGAAAAGACCTCTAAATCTTACTCATTTAATATATCGTTACAGTGGTAGCTTATAACTGTTGGGTGTATGCCTTTGGTCGCTACGCATATTAATTCCAGAAGTTACAAATCTCCCTGTACCATGAGAACGCTTAAATAAATTTAATATCTTGCAGTCAAATCATGTTTATGTTGATGCACGTCATGCACAATATTATACTATTTATTAAACTGAATGTTAATATTGCAATAATTACATAGCTAGTTTCTTGTTTAATATAATAATAAACACTGATATAATTTTGATTCGTCGACGCACACGATGATTACTTTATTAAAATGTTATTTTAATTATTGTTTCCGGGCGAAAAAAGGCCAAGAATCAGTTAAAATCAAAAACCGATTATCACAAAATACCCAGAACATGCATATTAGCGATTCCACTAGAAACAGCTTATTGAACACTGGTAGAAAATGCAGTATTGTGATTGGATAAAATAAATCACATGACTTATGTTAAGACACGGTGTGCTGAGTGTCAAGTGGCGATCTTGTACACCTTTCAATATCGAGCGTGCAGGATAGTACATGCTGTTTTCATGTTGTGTGGTTTCAGGCGTTTTCGTTTAATTTAGATTATTCAATTTATATGTTAATAACTGGGTTGAAAACCTTACATATCGGCACCTTACATATATCCAGAGAGGGCGGGAGTAGGACCGCCTGCCAATAAAACATATCTAGACAAACGCTATGCGTGAGTAAACTTAAGGTGACCCCACTAACCATCCTATTTTGTAACTACCGATATCGAATCGCAAAACGGGTATTTTCTTTTATACCCCCAGGCCGAATTTGGTTATTTTTGAAGATACAGAGCTGATTTTGGTATCGATTCAGCTCGATGAATCAGTTCAGAAAATACCATTTTACCGACATCCCTGAAAATCTTTTCGATTTTTAGGTCCCAATGGCCCCCCCTTGAGAATCCCAAATTTTTTTCTTCGAAATATGGTCATGTTGGGTACCGTTCGACCCGGTTTGATGAGAGAAATCTACTGGTGTTTGAAATCTACGCCACCGTTAGAAAGTTATGAGGGCCCAAGTAACTCTGAGGGGCGGAAATAAAATGTAGGTCATGCCGTTCTCGATATATTAAGCCTAAGCCTTAGCATTACCCTAAGATAAGGTCCTTATATGAGACATACACTATGGCTAAGCCTAAGTACGGGGGCTATCGCCCCCTGAACCTCCGCTCTAAGCTGTTCTTTTTTCTAACGTTATAACGTAGCCCGTAACTTTCCAACGCAGGCGTAGATTTCAATAAAGTACACACCAGTAGATTTTTCTCATCAAGCGGAGTCGAATGGTACCTAATATGACTATATTCTGAAGAAAAAATTTTTGGGTTCCAAAGGAGGGACCATAGGGACCTCAAAATATCGAAAAAAAATTTTCATGAATGTGGGTAAAATGAGTATTTTCTGAACAGCCTCATCGAGCTGATTCGATTGATACCACAAGCAGCTCTGTATCTTTAAAATTGACCAAACTCTGGCTGGGGCTAAAAGAAAAGACCCCGCAAAACTTTGTTACGCAAACAAGGCTGAATTTCGTTCGATTTTGCGCTAATCGAAAATCAGCGAAATCAAATCCAAGTGCTCGAACAGAATTTCGGCGTTTTCCATTTGCAGAAATTAGTTTCCCTAGTGCCAATCATTTAAATTTAAATTATTCCGTCTTTGTGAATAAATTTTATGCGAAAATGACGTCACAAGCAAATCGATCCTATAGTTAAGTTGTTGGAGTTTGCCAACAAAACCGGTTTAATTCGACAAATTTTCGTTCCCAAAATTTGGGTTATTTTACTTGAATTTTCGCGAATCCAAAATGATTAGATTTTAATCGCGAGCAGGTTGTTCACGAACAGTTTTGCGCTGAATTTAAACTGACCAAAAAGCATCCCGTAACATTTTTACGTGAAGTTACAAAATATGATGTATAGTGGAGCCACCTTAAATTTACTTTCGCATTAAAGGCCATCCTGCCAAAAGTTATTAAGGTCACAATTTTGCCAATTTTTCCTGATTTTTACCAATTTTCCCCTTGTTTTTACCAATTTTGCACTCTTTTTCTATACTTTCTCACCGATTTAGCCAAAATTTTCGCGCGCCAGTGTGACGGGGTTACGGCCCCCAATAAGTAATTCTGGCTACGCCTCTGCATATCGGTAATCATTGAATCGTGCGCTGTATTAGTTTTCTGTGTTTGTTACATGTGTGATAATTACGTGTACGAAATTGTCCAAATTAAAACCTCAATAACTGTGGCTAAAAGCGTGACAATACATTTAGGGGTTACGAGCGCGTCTTCAGGATACACCTTCCTAACAGCTATTTTAAATTTCAAAAATCGTTTGGTTTATAACTTAGTTAGTTGGATACTGACCAACACATAATTTCATTGTTATAGACCTATAATTTCCAGCGATACTGAGCCTTTCGACCCAATGGTCCCAGCATAGCATCTAGTTGACAGTTACGTATAATCGTCAAATTTCTTTTTTATAATAGCAGGGCGGTAAGTCAATTTTATTGCACTTTTTTTAATTTCGTGTTTTGATACACGCCAAATACTTCAACTTAGAAATAGTACCAGTAAGGCGTCCTGAATAGCGGGAACATGTTAAAGCTACACCAAAAACTCAGCTCATATTGTTCATTCCCGCTCAGAACAAAACAACAATTCGGCCACTTCAAAGCACTTTTTAAATTTCGAGTTTGATACACGCCAAATACTTGAACTTAGAAATAGTACCAGTAAGGCGCCATGAATAGCGGGAACGTGTTAGAGATAACCAAAAACTCACCTCATATTGTTCAATACCGGTCAGAAAAGTACAATTCGGCCACTTCAAAGCATTGGTTTTAGCTAAACAATCCATAACGGTTACTGGGTCGCGCGTGAAAAGACAAAAATCATATGTGGTATATTTTAAAAATTCCTATCAGTCGAGGAATAAAAGCCATAACGCGATTGAATGAAAAATTCAAAATTTTGTTATTCAAAATAAAAAACAGTAAATTTCTAATGGTTTATTATAAAATATTAAATAAGTGGCACAACTGCAATTTGGAAAGGGGTTCGATTGCATTGGGGAAGCCAACCTGTAGGAATTAAAATAAGCACTAGAATTGCAGCAAAAAATCAAAAAGACCAAAAATATGTAAAAATAGCAAATTGATTAAAAAGGAAACGAAACGAAGAAGGTGTAATAGAGTTTCGAGCCCAGCCTATACCGGTGAAAATGACGATCCTTAATCATTGGACCAAGCGACATTTGTTGCAATTATTTATATAATTTTGAGGCGCGGTATTAGGTTTCTTGTTGGCTTGGCGTGAAAATAACAGTCAGAAACGTGTTTAGCGACGCAAAATTATCCCATATACGCAATTTCAGCAATTTCCTGGGAGGGGGGGGCAGATAGCGTACCTGCACCTAGGTTTGAACTTTCACTTCGAGCAATTTCGTAGACGTAAATAAACCACTTCTGTCAAAGCCTTGAAACAAATGCAGCAGCAGCGAGAGAATATGGATAGTGTGACATAGGGTTTACAACCCGCCCAAAGGCTAGAATATAAAGGTTAAAACGCCTAAAAGACAAAATAATTAATCATATCTGAGCAGGCTGATATGTCCCAATCGAGACCACTCACTTTCTCATTGTTGATATTCTTCCAATATCGCGTCTTGAAGTACCGGATGTTACACCAGATGTAAATGCGAAAGCGTAGCCACTGTAAGCAGTGCCAAAATCAATCGCCACAATAACACTGTATTCAGGTTGTCTCTAAAAAATGTAGAAAAAGCATAAAGAAAACATTGTCACAATTAATATAGTATAATATATTGTTCAGAAGTAGTGTGCATTTCGAATATCCCTTGTCACAAGAAACGAAATAGAAAAAAATAACCCTAAAGAGCATAAGCCTAATTGATTCTGCTGGAGACAAAAACCTTTAAAACTAAACTTATTTCAGATTATATATTTGTTAATAATTCTCAGTTTGATATTCAACCTAGATTTTTAATTCCATACCAAGTTGAGTCGTTTTAAATTGGTTCTATTGCTTCTAATCAAGCTAACTTTGGCTCGAGTAGATTCAATAAACCCAGTACACAATTTCAAAACAAATCGGAGTGGTTTTGCGCTCTGAATTTTAATGGTACAAATTTTAGCTATCTTTCATAGACCAGTATTGCATGAGTAAGGTAATATATTAATCGAGTGTCACGTGTCAGAGTATTTTCGACGAATTCTCATGTTATATCGAATGCTACAACATTTCAAACTTGTAACAATTTGATGAGCCAACCCACGAGTGTGTCACGAGCGAGTGCCAGCTACACAGTTTTTCACTATAATGGAATCCAAAACGTACTCAAATATTGAAGAATGCCGCAAAATTATGTGCTCATGGTAAATATCAAACAAAAAGCTACTGTTTCAAAATGTTTTTATAAAGTCATTGATACAAAAACACGTTTAACTAATGTGTTAAATCGATAATTTCAAATAGGTCGGACGGATGTTGGCAACTCGCCACTCTGGGCACTTAGTCTATATATGCATTAAATTCGATGCACAACGCGACGCTCTGTCGGTGATAAAACAGCGCCTGTGATAAAATATAGCAAAATACGATGACTAGCTTGGTGACTTTGTTGCAAGTTAGCTCAATATTTCTCAGTATTCGTTGTAAAGGTCACTTCACATGCCGTCTTAAGAGATCATATGTTCTGTAAAAGCGTTGAAATAAAGTCAGGTTTTACACTAGGCAATTAAACCAGACATTCAGCAAAAAGTATGTTTCACCTCAGTATTCCTTCCACCTGAAAGACGTCAATACCAGTACTGATGATATCTTTATGCTACAAGCACGCGTGTGCGTGACGTAACAATTATAAATAGATTGTGACAGGTACTAAGTCGAATAAGATACGCCATAAAATGATCAAATTTACAAACAATTCAAAACTTTAATGGATGCTTTAATAAAATTTAGCAAAATTAGGTTCTTCGGTAATTATTAACTAAAAACTAAAATACTTGTAATAGTTGTAATAATAAGCAGTCTATATCCTTAGTCAACCAATGTGGTCGCGAATGTCCCCTGAAAATTTCGTAACCCCAACGGTTGCAGCGGAGCATGTTGTACCTCTTCAGTGTGCTAATATTCTGAAAAATTTAGCTATTTATAAATTAGATCTACGATTTAGGAACTAAATCTTCCTAAATTCTGCTTCAGTCGTTACACCAATTCGAGTCGGTTCTACACTTTGAAGATTATAATTTGGTAGCCCTTAATCCTTTTATTCTAATGCGTAATCCGGAGATAAAGCACATTATATAATTATATCCAGTTATTAATTATTAGATGTTGCTGTTGATGTAGGAAAGCTACCATTAGAACTATTGAGGTATTACCCTAAGGCAAACAAGTTAACTTTCCACTTAGGCATATTCGTTATGTATTGTTTTGAAGTATGTAATAATATGAACACCCTAAGCCAACTCTATCTCCGTTTAATAGTAACCATGTATAACCTGTGATATTTCATTAAAAGCTTCAATGAACATCCCATTCCACTTCTCGTTTTGACTTACTCGCTATGAGCAATTCGTTAGAGAATATAATTAAATGCCCATCCATAAACCATGTCTTTCTCAGTTTCACGGTGATCATATAGGTTTTGATGTGAACGATTATATTATGCTGAAAGCATCAAAGTGCGTTGTGGACATAGCTTAGCTACATATTGTATTTGCTATAAACGCAATTAATAAAACAAAATTATCCAGTATACATCAAACATTATACGACAATTGCCAGTATCTTAGGTGCGAAATGATATATCTGAAGCTTGAACACAATTATCGTGTATGATTGTACACATTGCAATTGAACACTGCGTGTGTAAAAGCATCCAAAGGCGGCGGGGAAGCGAAGACAACAATAAACCAAATAATATTTTGAAAAGACCTTTGCGACTATAAAAGAGTTGTAAGGTTAAACGCGTGTATCTCGGGAGTAGCAAACGCTACGCCCTGAAAACAAGCACAGTCCAAGTGATCACATCTCTGTGCGAGCACGGGTAGGCATCGGAAAGTGCCTGTGGGCTGCGCCGCGTACAGGCCCAAATCGTAAGACCGCGGTTAGGATGAGGCATACGCGCAGGAACCATGTACATGCGCGTAACGGGTAAACCACTTGGTAGTGTGTATCCGTAACGTGCATAATGATGCATGCTAATCAGTGATTGCTGTTGTCGAAATGTCTAGGTGGTTCCGTTTAGTGAGTGCCGTCTAAAAGACCCAGTAGTCTCTTTAGTGAGTGTCTTCAGTGGGGCTTTTCAGTGAGCGAGGTGATTCTCTTTAGCACCAGTTGTCGAAATTATAATTTGATTTCCTTTTATAGCGCCTTCGTGGTTTCGTTTATTGTATAATGGGCGGCGTTATTGAAATGGAGTAAATTGTTCCCTTTGTTAGGTGCTGTATATAAAACTGTATGGTTCGTTCCCTTTAATGGACGCTATCCAATAGGCCTTGTGAATATTCTTCGTAAAAGCTAGTCGATTTGTTTACTCACCGGTATAGCAAAGATCATGGAATAGGTCTTATCAGTTCAACGATGTTCTTAAACTGAAAAGATTCTGTTAGCGTGGCTGGTTGAGGATAGGGACGGTACGAACGTGGGTTACGTTCGTCGATGTGTAGCCTAAACTACGAAAGCCATTGAAACAGAGCTTACCATTATAAAGCTAAACGCAGAAAATGATTCAAAGTCAATGAAGATGAACTTCGAAACCCGCCGATACAGGTTTACAAATAGGTGGGTTCACGAACCTGAAATAATTCTATTGGCCAGTCGGTACGGACTTAGTAGTGTGGACAAACTTTTGATTTTCGCAGGTACCCACGGGATCAAAAGCCTTTGCACTCGTACAGATCGGTGTGATCATATAATTTTCAACAAGCCACGCGATGAACAATAAAACCTCAGACGTGTATTCTACGGAAGATTAGCGGCCTGGAGAAACGAATATCCATCTGAAATGATGCTCCATCCAGCAGCAACTCAAATGTTAGGTCGGCAAATATTTTAAAATACTATTTTCAACAGCCAGTATTTAAGACGCTTACCGTGTTGCCGCCTTTTCCATTTCTTTGTTGTGATTCCGGGACAGGAGCATGCTCAAACGGCGAAATCATCATAACGGATTCTTGTGACGCACCATCTATATAGCGCCCGCTATATATTGTTTGGTCATCAGCATCGTAACCTTGGATTGTAACATACTGTCGACTACCGATAAATTCTCTTACATTAGCAGATTTGCTTCTTCCGAAAACACTCCTACCGTCATCCAACGAAACACCTTTGATGTGGTATGGTGATACGATTAATTCCTCCCGTAAAACAACAGAACGATCTCTATCCTCGTGACGTCTTCCAGCGTATTGTACAGCTGAATGACTTACTGTCTGTGGAGCGTTATTTCGCCTAGAAATATTAACAGACATTGATTGTGGGCCTGCTCGATTTTGCCCGACTTGTTCTCGAAAAGACTGATGTCTCGATAAATGACCACTGGTTGAAGTAGCTGTCGTTGTTTCGCCAACTCCGTTATAGTCACGAGACACGCCTGAATCGAGCGCTGATGACGAAGGACTTCTAGTTCGAGACGAAAATTGACCACGAGACATCGTTGGGGTTTCAACATCCCTCCGTCGTGCATTTATCGTTACCTGTTGTCCTGCTAAACTACGAAGGGCATCGGTATTATGAAGTGTATGTTGTTGCTGTCGACAGCTGTCACCTGACACTGAAAAGTAGTCGATTGCGTTCATTTGCTCGTCACCGTATCCGCCGTCATTGCTACTGAATATTTGTCGAGAAGACTGATTCGCCATTACCTGTTCTTGGCTGGAATAGTCAGCTGTGCGATGCTGTTGATTTCTAAAGTTTTCAGCTGACAACGATCGAAAATCATAGTTGTGTGGCTGAGAATCTCTTGTAATTGCTATTTCTTTGATACCACCTGTTTCTCGACTATTTTGATTGTGATTGTTTTGAAAAGGCAATAGTTCCCTATTTGACTGCGCCGATGACGTTGTGGAAGTCGATGATAACGATTCTCGTGTTGCGAGGTCTTGGTTTTGTGAATGATAGTTAGTAATTCTTGGATCTATGGCAGCTAATGGTGTCTGCGGATGTATGTGAGTGTGATTCGTATCAGCGACAAAACGGGAATTCGACGAACTTTGTAATGATGACGTTGTCGGCTCCTTTTTATCCCAGCTGCGATTGCTATATGGCGGTGTGGAATTTTGCGATGCTCCGCTCATGTTTTGTTCCGGACGGTCTACGTTGTTATCGAGACGATATAGTTTGCCGTTATTTTCCACTGAGATATTGTTTGAATGGGTGTACGCCGATTGACGTGGTAGTGTAATTTGTTGCTGTGCGAATCCTTTTTGACGCTGATCCGTGATCGATGCGCTGATGCCATGTGTATCTGCAACATTCTTCAAATTTTTAGCAGCTTGTACCGATTCGGAAGTATGCCCACCGGATACCTCAGTCAAGGTTGTTGGCTTGTGATGATATTCACTGCTGTAAATTTGTTCTTTGTAGTTACTTACCATTGGAATGTGCATAGTTGTTACTGTACGCTGTGGGATACGACTAAGCTGTGCAACAGCGACAGATGTATTTTGGTCGTTTGCGTTTGTTCTCTCCGGAATTGTAGTTCCAAAAGTTTCTCCAATTTGTGTGGCATCTGATCTCGATAATATAACCTCAGACCCGCGGTTCCCGTAATAGCCTTCGACCTGAGGTGCTATTACAGGCGGTTGATTTCGCTTTGCTGAAGTGCCTATTTGGTTGATGTTATTATCCCTAGAAATAACTGGCTTTGGTAAGACTTTTGGTTTTTGGTTTGCACTAACTGTATATTGCTTTGGGTTCCCCAAAGCGGAATGATGTTCTTGGTGTCGAGACGTAGTGTTGTCTTCCAAAGTTTTCTGGTCATAAACTTTTCTACTGGATTCCGGCGGAGCATCCGGCACCGGGTCTGCAGCACGATTTCGCCAATACTGTTGCCTTTGTTGAAAGGACATGGATGTCACCGCGTTGTGCAAATCGGGACTATTCAAATTAGCGTTCATCTCCGATATTCGCTGCCCTTCCGCTACGTGGCTAATTGACCTAGATATTGTTCCATTAGTAATTCCTGACTCACTATTCTTACAAAGATTACTGGCTTCAGTTGATCCACCGTATCGCACAACTGTTGTTGCAAATGTCTTAGACTTAATTGGAGGAGGGGGCTTGGCAGCGTTATAACCGTTTACTGAGTTGTTTCCTGAACTACTACTGTTGATCGTATTATTGTTTGCAGCACTGATATAATCACCATTATTTTGAAAGCTATTATGGGTAATACGATTTAACACGTGGTGACGATGATCATAATTACTTGCGGGTATCACATTACTTTGCAAGTTGACCTCCTTATTTGCAACACTACTGCCGCCAACATCAGAGGTGCCCGTTGACGGAATCTGACGCTGTTTCTTTGGCGACGAATATATTGCGATGTCGTCGTACGATGGCGGTATATGGCCACTTGTTTTTGATGAAGCGCTTTGCGGATGAGTGCTACGCTGCAAAGTTGATGAAGCTTTATTACGCTGACTAGTATCAGTTGCAGATGAGGGACTGTTTTCCAGTGAATATGCAGGATGTGCAGGATGCCCTGTTTGAACTGAAGATGTCGGTGACCATAAGCCTTGAGCGAAGTCTCGACGGAATTGCACTGACGCAGCAGGTGTAGCCACTTCTTCATTAGAGTGCAAACCAGCAATAGGAGATGATCTGTTATGCTGCTGCGCTGAACTGGTACTTATATTCGGTTGCACCAGGGTACTGCTATTTGTACTCTCTGTAACGATATTGTCAATATTGGTTTCTCGGTCGAGTTGCTGATCAGATGATGGATGTCTCAATATTTTCGAATGATCGACCGATTCGTGTACGTCACGGGCACTGACTTCAGACATTTCCGGTGCAAAATATTGGTGCTGATTGCGATGTTTATTATCGTGATCGCAATAAATTCCTAGCGATGACGAAGACGAGGAAAAGTATTTTTGGTGCGGACGGCGCCGAAATGTTGGTGGCGATAATGCTCGTGCGATTAGACGCTTTCCAACCAACGATGATGCATTGTTAGCGGCACTATGATCGTAGTGAACAGCTGCAGATGGTGATCGATGGCTTGCGATTGTCGTAACCACTCCATAGTTATCAACTAAAACACAATACAAATGGTCATGCACTAATAAAATCACAACGTAATTTTACTAGAATAACATCTTATTTATCGGACCAGCGCAGTAAAAACACGACCCTAACCAAGAGGGTGCACGGTGGGGTCGTCCCCCTTCCGTGCCACCAAGAGTCCCCCGTCACTGATGACAAAAAAGTGAAATACAAGTTTTTATGTCCGCCAGGCGGGGATACCCTCCAGAATATGTCGTGTACCCCCGGGGGTACCGGTCTGATGGCGCCCCTGTCTTAAATTAGCAAAGGACTGCCAATAGGTTCTAATATATTGCAAGTTTTACAAGCTGATCTTGCAAGATATCAACGGAGACTGTTTAAGCAGATACATCACTTTTGTTTTTAAATAGCTATAATACTTATGCCCTGTGAAAACTGTCTCCTTTACAAAATCAAATGTCTACATTCTACTGTAAATAACATCCACTTTAGTGATTTTTAACTTTTACGTTATAAATATTTGCGTTGTCTATATATAACTTTTATAGGGGAGCGTAGTATTAAGCGGTAATAGCGAAGATCACAGATGTTGAGCCAGATCATTCATAATGTTCCTGAGGTGCAACACATGACAACCATCAAATATTGAGTGATTTTCTTACAAATAGATTTAAGAATATAAAAAGGCAGAGCGTATAAAATTATGTGGTGTGATTCAATAAGTACAGTTTGCTCGACATTACGTTCACTGTAAAAACTTGAGCCAAATGAATAAATGAATCCATGCGCCCCTGATTTTACTTATGATAACAAACATGAGTGATTTGTAGTGCAAAAATTATAATCGCCTATTTTGCCTTTTAAAAAGCATACTGTGGCATTGTGTGACATTATACAATAGTATATATTCTGTAAAATTTTGCATCGTGACGAACTATTCATAACCAGTTACAGTTTGTAAAGAGAAATTTACGTAGACTGGGCTTTAAAATCTAAGCTTGAACTGGTGTATATCTGTATAGAAACGCTATAATAAGTAATGTCACAGTCAAAGGCGAGTGCTGCTATATCTAGGTGCGCTAATATAATTATTACGGAGCATGCGAACGTTCCGTTCACATGCTTCGTCATAACTTGAGCCAAATCGTGCCATCAACGCCCAAGTTGCAGCCAATAAAAGCCAATCCCAAGCTGACTTTAAATTGAGATTGAAACCCCTTTAAAATCTTTAAAATGCTGCTCTCCAGCAAACCACGGCTTGGGTCAAACCAAAGGTTACAGGATGTTTTTGGTTCGGCGAATTGTCCAATAGATGCACCAAAAAACTTTAATATGACAAATAATAGGTTTATGATTAACTGTAGTCACACCCTACATCAGAAATTCCTGTATCCGCAGCTGAATGAATTCTATGATAAATATAGTAAACTCGTGTAAAACGAATACGATGATATACCTTGCGACCAATTTTAACAACAGAGTACGGTGTTAGAACGGCTTAGGCTTATATGTCATATGCGGAGCTCAGCGGTGCAACATGTACAGCCCTGCACAGCCAACCCAGCAAGACTGTTCACAGATCAGAATTTGATTTTGTTATGTACGTAATAAAACATGGATGAAAGATCAATGCCGTTAGGTTATAAATAACTGTTCAAATGTAAGAGAACATTATATAAATTTGGGTTAAGGCGGTAGGTTATTTCCTGCCATACGTACGGACTGCTTGTTTTCGGACACAAATCGTCATACTAGGTCGAAATTTCAAGCAAAATTTTTTAATTATGCCGTACAACCAAGATTTTATGATCGATTCTTGACAGCAATGTTGTACACTTAGAGAACACTTGGTAAAAAGGCTTCACAGGTCTCAATCCATTTCGTGCGTACCGCGTCTTGTTCCTGTGGATAAGTTTACCAAATTTTTTACAAGTGTCATCGACAAAAATTTGTACCACCTACCCCAGTTCTTTTCTGAAGGAGCAAAAGCCCTGTCTCAATACTCATGGGTCGCGTCATGCAAAGCCTATAATTATACATACTGTTAGCGAATATCTCCTACTTTAATCAGGAAGCTATAATAAAAGAATAAGCTCTTGGTGCAGTTAAATTTAGTAAAATATATCAGAATATTAAATTGCCTAACGCTACGACCCGCGGAAGTACAGCCACTACTCATCCTTTCGCTGAAAGCATAATAAGGATAAAAATCAACGTCCGGTGTTTAAAAACTCATGGATGCTATAAGAAAACTCGGAGACTTATATCGTCGCATGAGGACGACCAACGAAAAACAGTTATCAAAATATCAACAACATCCACTCTTAATCCGAGGTCCCGGGGGGCGGCTTGTCGGAACTTCGGGGGATGGGGTGGATGGTGGCCGCAGGTGGGCCCAGCGACCCGTCAGGGCAGAAGAGGTGTCGGCGCGTAGAGATGTGGTAACCCCCTATAAGCATGTATAATCAACAGATTATCACTTACCTAATAAAAAGGTATTACGGCACACTGGTAGATAAAAATCATTTATAATAGAGTTAATCCGTACGTAAACTGTGTGTAGTCATTTCCTTTTGTTAGTATTATTCTGTTTTATATCATCACAATAAAAATACGAACGAACTGAAGTTCCACATTTTTTGGGTGTTGTACAGATTCAAATCTCGTATTTATAATTCGAGCACACGCATAAAAGTTTCATGTACATACGGTTAAAATTTCATTTAACTCCCAATATTTTTCCCATATAATTGAAAAACTCATGAATAGACAGTTTTCAACTTTCAGTCCTTGTTGAACGCTAGTATATTATATACTGTCTATAAATTATTCAACAGTCATATTCATACATTGTGTGAATATATGAATGTTATAAACGTAAAGTTGGACCGTTTCCAAATCTAAGGGGTTCAATTGGGAAAGGATATGGGTTAATATATATATAAGTAACCAACCAAAATATGTGGAGGTTCCCTCCCCGGGTCCCACCATTCGAACGCCTTCATATTGTGTGAATATGAATGTTATAAACGTAAAGTTGGACCGTTTCCAAATCTAAGTGGTTCAATTGGGAAAGGATATGGGTTAATATATATAAGTAACCAACCAAAACTTGTGGAGGTTCCCTCCCCGGGTGCCACCATTCGAACGCCTTCATATTGTGTGAATATGAATGTTATAAACGTAAAGTTGGACCGTTTCCAAATATAAGTGGTTCAATTGGGAAAGGATATGGGTTAATATATATAAGTAACCAACCAAAATTTGTGGAGGTTCCCTCCCCGGGTCTCACCATTCGAACGCCTTCATATACATGGTGATTCACACAGCAACTAAAGTATATGAGTCAATTTACAGAAAAGCGCGATAAACACATATACGTAGATTGTGAATAGTACAAGTAGTGATAGAGTTTGAAGAAATTATTTCAAAAATCATAATTCTCCAAAGGCGTAGCCCTTGGGTGATTAGGTTATCCGGACCCACCTTCCCAGTTTTTAGCCTGTGGGTACTGGATCCCTCCAACCAGCCTTTGGAGTTTGTAAGAGCTTCCAGTAACAACCATTTATTTGCATACGTACTGGTAAACTTATCCCTGTTCGTTTGTCCGGACGGTTATTTCTAAATATTTCAGGAACAAATGAAAATACTCTCATGTGCTATATTGCAAACAATCAGGGGCGTGACAACATGGGGAACGGGTGTCTAGACAATCACCTCCGCAGTTTCCGACTAGATGAGTATCTTGTTTTTATAACCTGATTTCAGTGACATAAAATATTTTACAACTACGGTATATATTCTAAAAAATAAGCTGTATTTTCCTTCCCAGCTTAATTAGAGATTCCAGTCGGTTTGGAAAAAGATTCACTCGTCAGAAGTCCAATTTCAGAACTGCCGTTCACAATTATCCTTCCAAGGCCCAAGATAATCACAAATAAACTAGTCGATTGATAATACTAACAATGATGTGGTTGAAATGTAAATGATAGGCCAATAAGCAGAATTTGTACATTATAAAATACACACTTTAGTTAATTTATACAATACTGCGTATGATGCTTATTTAGTATAAGTGTGCGTGAAATGTGTTTCAAACTGCAATTTCTAATAAGAGTTTTATGTAACCACCATTTTGTTGGTCTCGTTTAAGAAATCGTTTTTCTCACTCCACTTAGATTTCAAAAATTCAATATTAAAATTAGCATCCACAATTTTATTATATCGGAAACGTCTATACTATTTTGTCAAAAAGATATGAATTAATAAAGTAAAATCAATAAAAAATACTCCTCAAATTAAGCCGAATTTCTACTTTGACAGAAATTTTACCCTGTTTTCAAAAATCAAACCAGCGTTGCTCTCTGATTTTCCGGGAAAAAGTTATGTCCGTTCAAAGATCGCGAAAAATATTGAAAAATTGCATATTTAGCCAGTGCAAGCACGAAGTGCTTTTCTACGTAAAACATACTTTTTATCTACTACTAATGTTGATTATGTAGCAGCTGTGAAAACAAGCGGTAAGCTTGCGCTTGCCAGTAAGTTCGTGCTTACCAAAAATATGTTTATTTTACAACTGCAGCTATTTGGAACTACAGCCGTAATTCGGTAAGTCTGAAAGAAATAAAACTTGATATTTCACCGGTTGAGTCAACGGTGAACCCACGAACTTCTCCTCTCTGTACAGAACGCACTGCGCTACGGGGGGTGGAGGTGGCACAGGATAAAGCCACCCTTCACACATAGTCGTGGACTCCGGTATTTTTATGAAGTGGATTTCGTTTCTTTTAAGAGGGCATGTATGCTGCACAACGAGATGGGAGGCAGTCTCGTCTCAGGGCTGCGCCCCTAGGTCAATTACGTCTTGGTAATAAACTAATATGATGGGAATATACACCAACCTGACAGAAGTGCATAATTTGAGTCAACTGACATTTAATATAATAATTAACTATCGTAAATGTAATTGGTCGTTTTAAACAATGGCAATTAATGTATTTAGTCAATGTCATAATATGGAGCGACAAAACTTTTCTAGAGCGGTTACTCCTGAATTTTCAGGAAAACTTATATTCCGGGAACCAGCTAAATTTTAATATCAGGAATTCTTATGCCAGATAATATCATAACTGTGCAAATGCAAGTTTTACTGGAAACCTGCTGTCCGTTGAACGAGACGAATAAAAAGGTAAAAACTAAGCCCATATACGGGATCATGATTTTATATTAATATAAACATATATATACATCATACAAAAATTATATATAATCTGCCAAAATGTTAATGTGTCAAAAACATTATAACTTTTGAAATTGGAAGTTAATATTATCGGTAAGACAGCAATTTTATCACTGGTACTAGAATAGTGGTGGTAGTGGTTAATAGTAATTTTTTTAAACTTTTATATTAAAAATGGATTTGTGAAATTATAATATATATTGGAACTATAAAAATTTTACGACCAAAGATTGTTGTTGTTACTGGGATGTCGAGATATTCTTCCTGTCGTTGACACAAGAGAACACAAAAAATATTCACAAACATATAAAAAACACGTGACATTTATCTCGTGCAAAAAACCATGAATTTGATGAAAAAGACAAGAACAGCGTACAAAAATCATATATATACTCAAAGAATATATAACCCAACAACGAACTAATACGCAAATCAATAGATTTCATCGAAAAATATTGGCTTTTGAAAACTGTTATTGGCATATGACATGGTGTTGTTTGCGTCTCAAATATGTTTTAGCAGGCCATTGTTATTTTTAGCTATATCACCAACAGAGATACGACATAAGAAGATATGAACAGCGTACAAAAATCATATACTCAAAGAATATATAAACTAACAGCGAAGTGATGCGCAAATCAATAGATTTCATCGAAAAATATTGGCTTTTGAAAACTGTTATTGGCATATGACATGGTGTTGTTTGCGTCTCAAATATGTTTTAGCAGGCCATTTTTATTTTTAGCTATATCACCAACAGAGATACGACATAAGAAGATATGAACAGCGTACAAAAATCATATACTCAAAGAATATATAACCCAACAACGAAGTGATGCGCAAATCAATAGATTTCATCGAAAAATATTGGCTTTTGAAAACTGTTATTGGCATATGACATGGTGTTGTTTGCGTCTCAAATATGTTTTAGCAGTCCATTGTTATTTTTAGCTATATCACCAACAGAGATACGACATAAGAAGATATGAACAGCGTACAAAAATCATACACTCAAAGAATATATAACCCAACAACGAAGTGATGCGCAAATCAATAGATTTCATCGAAAAATATTGGCTTTTGAAAACTGTTATTGGCATATGACATGGTGTTGTTTGCGTCTCAAATATGTTTTAGCAGTCCATTGTTATTTTTAGCTATATCACCAACAGAGATACGACATAAGAAGTACTTGAGTAGCCCACAAAAAATCAAGTAATCAAGAACTTATCTATCAACCACCAAAGAGTCAATAGAAGGATGCGATATTGCAATATATGCGATAAATATTAGCTTTTGGAAAGAGCTATAATTGTGATATGGTAGTCGTTATGGGTGTTTGTACACAAGAGTTTTAGCAGTGCATTGTTTTGTTTCTTATTTAAACAAGGTCAATTTTATATGAAAATTTATGAAGCTTACGCTGCAAATAGTGCAACCGGCAGTATATGACATAAATTTTGTAAATTAACTTAGCGATATAAATTACCGCAAAATACCAGTATAATCCGCAAATATATTATTCGCTTAGTGGTATATAAAGGTTTCGCATGGCGACAGGTTTCGTACCCTGATCAGTCTCATATTTTAGTAAATATTGATATTCGTGTTTCTATAGATCATTATTTATAATGTAAACATTTGTTATAACATGTATAGCAGCTGTCAGTAAGCCGTTGCCTAAGTTTCAAGCTCGCTATAATGGTCTTAGCGGAGCAACATCCGTTACAGTGCATGTCTTGTTACCACTATGGGTTTGGATAATAAACTAGATGTTTCGCCAGGACCGTTGGGTCTATAACTTAACTTTTGCTTTATGTAACTAGCCATAAAGCAGTGCAACGTATAGAACGTTTCCGGAAAATGTAACATCCAAATGGGAATGAAAGAGAAGTAGCACTGATATGCTCGAAAGCAATCACTATATAATTATGGCAAAATTGAAGCACCAATTTCATGTTGACAGTTGATAGCAGAACACTGAATAAAAGTAAGGGGTTATTCCACATTGTTCCTTCTGCTGATAGGATACACGCATGATAAATGCCATTACTAGCGTACTGAAATGGACAAGGAATGTGAAAACATAGCTAATTGGGATATGCATTACGCAGTAATAGATGGCAGATGAAATTTTTTCTGTACATATATTGATTGATCAACTTTAAAGATTGATCCAAAATTTCTCTGTTGACCGTGAAGAGAATAACCCTAAAGCTATGTGTCAACCTTAACTTCACATGCGTAGCGAAAATAGTGGTCAGATTGGTTCACCATCAACAAAGCTACATAAGACAAGAACGAATTTTTTGATTTTGGAATAACATTGTCACTTTAAACACGTAAGCGTGATGTTAGTAAGTAATGTGGAGTTGTTGTTGGTGGTGGATGCATGCCCTATAAAAATTTATGCAATACCTACATTTGAGTCTTATGGGTCCACGTATTACCATGTCATTACAAATGAAAAGACCAAATATTGAGCTGATTTTGCACCAAAACATTTTCGAGACAGTAACTGACTCGCAACCAACATTCTAAGAGTGTTATTTACAGCATATCTATTCCACGTAAGGTGATGTGCTCTGTGCAAATTTCAGCTAAATGGATTCGTCTATTCTGAAGTTACAAATGTCACATCCAAATTTGAGTAGATTCTGGCATGAAAAAGAGGGTTGTTCAACACTAATTCTTCAACTGGTAGAGTTACAGACAAACAAACATGTACGAGTATGCTAGTCCCTCAACACATTAAACTGAAAACATATCTAAGTCCGCTTTTATGTTTCTAAATTATAGCTGTTCAAATGAAGTGTAGTTCTTTTACATGAAACCAAAAACTAGCTGTGTAATTAATTACACAAAGCTAAAATAGAAATGGTAACAAAATTCAAACATTTTACTAAATGTATTTCCGCGCAAATAGAGATAGTGAACCACATACATATGACTCAATGGGCCGTAACGTCACTTATTTTTGTGTATAATTGGGTGTCGTTAGCCGGAGATTAGTTTGAATTCAGATGTTTTTAATTTAATGTTTGCTGAGACATAGTGTCTATAAGACCCAACGGTAATAAACTTTGATTAAATAATTGATATCATTTGGTCGTTGAGATCACTGACAGCGGACCAACGAGTGATACAGACAAGATACCTCTGCTAGCTATGGTATAATTGGAAACTTTCTTTATCGCTAATCAAACTCTCACACGGACTTAACTGTAAGCAGAGGTTAGATTCAAACCCACATAAATGAAAATCAAACTAATTATGATCCAGCCACAAAAAAATTTTCAGCGTTCCAAACTATGTAAATCAGCAGATCACTTCCAAAACTAAAATGTTACTGAAATATAAGAATGCTTTAGGCTTCCCGAAAATGAGTAAAAATTGTAGTAACTGTGACTTTGCCACAATAAATTTTCAGCATTCCAAACTATGTAAATCAGCGCATCACTTCGAAACCTAAAATGTTATTGAAATATAAGAATGCTTTAGGCTTCCCGAAAATGAGTAAACATTGTAGTAACCGTGACTTTGCCACAAAAAATTTCAGCATACCAAACTATGTAAACCAGCGCATCACCTCCAATCCTAAAATGTTATTGAAACATAAGAATGCTTTAGGCTTCTCGAAAATTGGTAAAACTTGTAGTAACCGTGACGGACTTAGAAGAACAATTTATGCCTTTTTATCGTACACGATAATTTAGAAGTAACAACGTATCATTCAAATTTGTATTTCGTGTCATATTGTACAAAATATACAACGAGTAACATGCTGGGACTAACCAAACTTATACGTTATTTTAAAATAAGCCAAGATGACCTGATTGAAATGCTACTACAACTAAGTACCACCTGATAGATCAACGGGAAAAGCTCTATAATAGCGTGAAAGACATTAGCATAGCTTATAAAAGATATACCAACATTACAACACCATGATGTCATATTGTACAAAATATACAACGAGTAACATGCCGGGACTAACCAAAATTATACGTTATTTTAAAATCAGCCAAGATGACCTGATTGAAATGCTACTACAACTAAGTACCACCTGATAGATCAACGGGAAAAGCTCTATAATAGCGTGAAAGATATTAGCATAGCTTATAAAAGATATACCAACATTACAACACCACGATGTCATATTGTACAAAATATACAACGAGTAACATGCCGGGACTACCTAAAATTATGCGTTATTTTAAAATCAGCCAAGATGACCTGATTTAAATGCTACTACAACTAAGTACCACCTGATATATCAACGGGAAAAGCTCTATAATAGCGTGAGAGACACTACCGTAGCTTATATAAGATATACCAAGAGTTAGGCCACCCTAATGCACTCTTGGATATACTAAGTCAAGATGTGCAAGAAATTTCACACCGTAGGGAGGGAGACCGAGGAAGATGAGTTTCCCCGCCAAAGTTTTTGTAAACAAAAAAAAATTTTGATAGCGAGACGCATTAAAGCTGAAAATATCGGTTTCCGTGAATAACCAACAATCAATGTACTGATAAAATTTAGTCAGTTAATGTGTCCGCAGTAATACGCAATTTTATAAACATTCTATTTCAAAATAACTGGTGTTTTCCGCGAACAGTGCTCACTAAATTTAAGGGTCTTTAGCGTTTCTCCTTTTAGACCCCACATCGTAAGTTTTTGTGAAATTTAGATGCACAGTTCAGCGAATTTCAATTATTCTCAGTTTACACACCTGATAATTTTTGTTCATTTTGACTAAAATGTGGCTAATACTTCTGGTGCCTTTTGCCAAAATACAGCAATCAACTGATATACGTCGTTTAAACTAAGCCTTTAGGGATAAATGGATTATCAAGATATTATATGAGCTCAAATGAATGGTGAGTCAAGGCGTCAAAAACCCAGCGTTTTTTATGCCACAGGTAGGATATTGCTTCATATATAAAAGATAAAATGTCAGCATGGCATCGATATCGACCACAGCGTTGTCAATTATAAGTCCCGCGCCGAAATCATTATTACGTGATGTCCGTACAAACCGGTCAACACTTTTGACAGCATTCATGTTCTTGCAGCTAAGTATAATGCAGAGAAAATTGCTTAAGTAATGATTAGTTTTTATGTTGTTACTAACTTTCTGCGGTTGACTTGGAAATGTCGCGCCAATTTTTGACATTATTGTGTTCAATCTACGTTTGTTATATTAATGCAATAATATGTGCATGTATTGTTGTACCACTTACATGTGTATATGAAAGATATTAGATTTAAAACAACGTTAGCTGCTGCTAAAATTAGCATTCAATCGATTCGGAAAGCCGCGAATACGCAAATAGTCACAATGCTCCAATCTCAGAATAATCCAGTCATTTGCATTTAAAATTTGAGAATCTTTTAAAGCATTGATTCATTTTAGCGTAGTGTCGAATTGCACTGTAACCTTACTAAATATTACCACCATGAATATAGTAATTGTTTTCGCTTATATATGGACCTATAAACTCGTGGTCAAAGTACGAAATGTGTAACGTTGCAGTTATGATTTCGTCACTTGCAGACACTTTGTTTGTACGTAAAAAAGACATTGAAACATCGCTGTAGTCACAGGAGCGACAAGAAACACGAAATAATTACCTTTACGGAATAATATCAAAAATATAAATATTTGTAGTTGGATTAATACTTTTAATAGTATGCAATTACAATGCGGAAATACAATTATGTTCAACATTTATAAGTAAAAGTTACAACAAATATATAGCTATAATAATGTTATAAAGCGCCCAACTAAAAGGTTTCAGTACGTGGATTCATGAAGTTTATCAAATAGAAACACATATGTTATATTTTGTTTATAACTTACGTAAATACGTATAATGTGTGTATCAAACTGTAAAGCAGAAAGTTGTTAAACTAGAAAGTTGTTATGAAAACATATATATTAACGATCATATATATGTTATAACAAAGCATACCTTTGAAAAAGTATGACACGTATGTCACCCTACGTTTCGATTTTTGCGTCATTTACCTCATTTTTAGGGCTAAAGGGAATCACAGATTTCCAGGTTTTGTTCTGTCCAACAGTTTTCGCTCTGTCCTCTTCAACTTTTGTCTTGTTCGCCAACTTTTGCTTCAAATTTGAACACTAAACAACTTTTTTAATTTAATGTACAAATACGGAACGAAGGTTGCAGGCACACGACAAAAGTTGAGAGTGGAAGCCAGGAAAAGTTCGAAATTTGTCACTTTCTAAACGTGAGACAAATTACAAATAACTTAAAAACCCACTACGACGTAAAATTGTTACACACTGGTCTTCAAAATCGATCATTGACCTTGACCAAATGATGCGTGTAGTCTATTGTTTATTACAGGTCTGCTAGTGCGATGACTTTTCAATAAAACGCGGCAAATTCAACACGATGAAAGGTGACATGCAGGTTCACACTGCAGCTTGTGAAACCTGTTAAAAAAATTGCGCGAATAATAATGCGCTGTGTTAGGGATCCAGAGATCCAGTGATCCACTGATGGATCATGATTCAAGTTTTTGACGCACTAATTAAGCTGCCTGTCTAAACACAATGTTCAGATGTAAAAAAGGTGACGTGTCAACTACCCTGCAAGTAGTTTGTGAGATCTGCTTAAAAAATTGCGCGAATAATAGCGCTATGTGTTAGCGAGACAAAGATCCAGTGATCCACTGATAGATCATGCTTCAAGTTTTGACGCAATAATTAAGCTACCTGTCTTAACACAATGTTCAGATGTAAAGGAAATGTTACGTGTCAACTACCCTGCGCGCAACTTGTGAGATCTGTTTAAAAATTTGTACGAATAACAGTGCGCTGTGTTAGCGATCCAGGGATCTAGTGATCCACTGATGGATCATGTTTCAAGGTTTTGACGCAGTAATTAAGCTACCTGTCTTAACACAATGTTCAGATGTAAAGGAAATGTTACGTGTCAACTACCCTGCGAACCGTTTGTGAGATCTGCTTAAAAATTTGCGCGAATAATGGTGCGCTGTGTTAGCGATCCAGAGTTCCAGTGATCCACTGATGGATCATGCTTCAAGTTTTTGACGCAGTAATTAAGCTACCTGTCTCAACACAATGTTCAGACGTAAAGGAAAGGTGACGTGTCAACTACCCTGCAAGCAGTTTGTGAGATATGCTTAAAAATTTGCGCGAATCATAGTGCGCTGTGCTAGCGGTCCAGAGGTCCAGTGACCCACTGATGGGTCACGCTTCAAGTTTTTGACGCAGTAATTAAGCTACTTGTCTTAACACAATGTTCAGATGTAAAGGAAAAGTGACGCGTCAACTACCCTGCAAGCAGTTTGTGAGATATGCTTAAAAATTTGCGCGAATCATAGTGCTATGTGTTAGCGAGACAGAGACCCAGTGATCCACTGATGGATCATGATTCAAGTTTTTGACGCAGTAAATAAGCTACCTGTCTTAACACAATAAACAGATGTAAAGGAGAGGTGACGTGTCAACTATCCTGCAAGCAGTTTGTCAGATCTGCTTAAAAATTTCCGCGAATAATAATGCGCTGTGTTAGCGATCCCGAGATCCAGTGATCCACTGATAGATCATGCTTCAAGTTTTTGACACAGTAATTAAGCTACTTGTCTTAACACAATGTTCAGATGTAAAGGAAAAGTGATGTGTCAACTACCCTGCAAGCAGTTTGTGAGATATGCTTAAAAATTTGCGCGAATCATAGTGCTATGTGTTAGCGAGACAGAGACCCAGTGATCCACTGATGGATCATGATTCAAGTTTTTGACGCAGTAAATAAGCTACCTGTCTTAACACAATATTCAGATGTAAAGGAGAGGTGACGTGTCAACTATCCTGCAAGCAGTTTGTCAGATCTGCTTAAAAAATTTGCGCGAATAATAGTGCGCTATGTTAACGATCCAGAGATCCAGTAATCCACTGATGGATCATGCTTCAAGTCTTTGACGCAGTAATTAAGCTACCTGTCTCAACACAATGTTCAGACGTAAAGGAAAGGTGACGTGTCAACTACCCTGCAAGCAGTTTGTGAGATATGCTTAAAAATTTGCGCGAATCATAGTGCGCTGTGCTAGCGATCCAGAGGTCCAGTGACCCACTGATGGGTCACGCTTCAAGCTTTTGACGCAGTAATTTAGCTACCTGTCTCAACACAATGTTCAGACGTAAAGGAAAGGTGACGTGTCAACTACCCTGCAAGCAGTTTACGAGATCTGCTTAAAAATTTCCGCGAATAATAATGCGCTGTGTTAGCGATCCCGAGATCCAGTGATCCACTGATAGATCATGCTTCAAGTTTTTGACACAGTAATTAAGCTACTTGTCTTAACACAATGTTCAGATGTAAAGGAAAAGTGATGTGTCAACTACCCTGCAAGCAGTTTGTGAGATATGCTTAAAAATTTACGCGAATCATAGTGCACTGTACTAGCGATCCAGAGGTCCAGTGATCCACTGATGGATCACGCTTCAAGTTTTTGACGCAGTAATTAAGCTACCTGTCTCAACACAATGTTCAGACGTAAAGGAAAGGTGACGTGTCAACCAGCCTGCAACGCGCAGCTTGTACTTCAAATTTGCACGAATAATAGTGCGCCGTGATAGTGATTTAGAGATCCCGTGATCCACTGAAGGGTCATGCTTTCTATTAGCCCGTGTTCAGAATACGTATAGATATCTATATAGTAAGTTGTGTTTTTTATCAGTTTGTATATCAAAACATAACCAAACATACCTCACCACTAATAATTTCCAATAGGTGAGCTAAATACGTAGTCACATGTAATAGATGGTGATGTGGAAGGCGATGTACTGCCATTCTAAGGTTCTGACACTACCATCAGCCATAGTTTCCGTAAATGTCCGCACCCCGCCCACCTCGCTCGCCTAAGACGCGGGAAATTTTAGTTATTAGGACTAAAATTTCAAAAATTTTATGCGAAAATTGGAAATAATGGGGTAAATTGTGAGGAATAACGGTGGCATGGGAAAAATTTTCGCCTAACCTACCCTCTGCACTGCACCGCCTCTCCGCTCCCTTATTCTCCGCCACCCTGACGGACGTCCCTAGGATGCTTCTTAGCTTCTACTAAAAGTTGTATTTTTATGCGCTCATAAATCAAAACATGATCGAGGAAAACTCACCACTAATATTGTCCAATTGGTGAGCTAAGTCAGCTAGTACTGCAAGACGCTTCACATGCGCTTCATCTTTATCAGGCTTACGCTCCCAAAGTTCATAATTTTCGTCGAAAAACTTTGCCAAAACTTCAGCTTTTCGAGCTTTAGCAGATACGCCGGCAATGTTGTTACTAATACATCTTTGGCTGATAGTAGAATAGCGTTCATCATTAATTGTGGCATCTGTTCCGATTGGACTCAGGCGGCGATTTAAACATGGAGTCCCAAATGGATTCGTCGATTTTGAAGTATTATCACTTGCCACTGTGTCAGCGCCACGCACACTCTTCCGGACATTATTATCGTTGCCCTTGCGGTATATTATACAGGAGGATGAACCTTTGTCAAAAGTGTTAACATTACTTCTTCGCTTGCAAAATTGTGATCCGCTTATATTGCTGTGATCAGATTTATTCTTAGTTAACATGAGGCCTGTATTTTTCCAATACGAAAAGCGAGGAACATTATCATGTTCCGTTCCGGAATTTGGTGCAGTATATAACTGATTATATAAAGCTATTCGGCTGCCAACTGTCGGATTTCGCCCATTGCGTAGTCGATCCGATTGCATTACAAATATACGTTTCTTGGTTGTAGTAGTTGAACAAATATTTTATATAACTGTTGAGTTGTAATAGATGGCCCAGTTTAAAACTGAAGAGACAATAACATTTGTCCCAAAACAATTAATATTACTGAGTCTCGATTACACCTAAAACGGGTGCGTATTAGTAATATCCACAAATTTTCAAATTACTTTGTGTAATTACCGTGTATTGAGACCGGTACACACAAAATTGTTGGGTGCATCCAATTTAGCAACGCTACAAATTTTTAAATTACTTTGTGTAATTACTGTGTATTGAGACCAGTACCCACAAAATTGTTGGGTGCATCCAATTTAGCAACGCTGCAAATTTTCAAATTACTTTGTGTAATTACTGTGTATTCAGACCAGTACCCACAAAATTGTTGGGTGCATACAATTTAGCAACGCTACAAATTTTCAAATTACTTTGTGTAATTACTGTGTATTGAGACAAGTACCCACAAAATTGTTGGGTGCATCCAATTTAGCAACGCTACAAATTTTCAAATTATTTTGTGTAATTACTGTGTATTGAGACCAGCAGCCACAAAGTTGTTGGTTGCATCCAATTTAGCAGCGCTACAAATTTTCAAATTACTTTGTGTAATTACTGTGTATTGAGACCAGTACCCACAAAATTGTTGGGTGCATACAATTTAGCAACGCTACAAATTTTCAAATTACTTTGTGTAATTACCGTGTATTGAGACCGGTACCCACAAAATTGTTGGGTGCATCCAATTTAGCAACGCTACAAATTTTTAAATTACTTTGTGTAATTACTGTGTATTGAGACCAGTACCCACAAAATTGTTGGGTGCATCCAATTTAGCAACGCTACAAATTTTCAAATTACTTTGTGCAATTACCGTGTATTGAGACCGGTACCCACGAAATTGTTGGGTGCATCCAATTTAGCAACGCTACAAATTTTTAAATTACTTTGTGTAATTACTGTGTATTGAGACCAGTACCCACAAAATTGTTGGGTGCATCCAATTTAGCAACGCTACAAATTTTCAAATTACTTTGTGTAATTACTGTGTATTGGGATTAGTACCCACAAAATTGTTGGGTGCATCCAATTTAGCAACGCTACAAATTTTCAAATTACTTTGTGTAATTACTGTGTATTGAGACCAGTACCCACAAAATTGTTGGGTGCATCCAATTTAGCAACGCTACAAATTTTTAAATTACTTTGTGTAATTACTGTGTATTGAGACCAGTACCCACAAAATTGTTGGAAGCATCCAATTTAGCAACTGTACAAATTTTCAAATTACTTTGTGTAATTACTGTGTATTGAGATTAGTACCCACAAAATTGTTGGGAGCATCCAATTTAGCAACTGTACAAATTTTCAAATTTATGTGATACATAGGTGAAAATTATAAGTTTCTTAAAATCTAAAGTCTTACTTTCCAGCCCTACTCGCCCCCGGCCGTGAGATCCCCCCTCGACGTAACAGTCTACACCTCCTGAGCTGATGCAATATCTTAAACACCCACGATTTAGAGATACAAGTATGAGAGATGTTGAGGTTTTAGGTATTTAGAGGCAGAAGTGTCAAAAAGTCTATCCTCAGTAGAAACCATAACCGTACAACCAACAAAAAAGACACAATGTAAGATCAAGCAACGTTTAGCTGAGAGAGCGTATACAAACACGAAATTTAACCAAACCTATAATCACGGCATGCGTGACCTAGACCATATCACGATTGAGCATATTCGCTTTTCCTCTGTGTTTTACTACTAAATTAGTAAAACGCTTTACGAATGAATTAGAGTAGAATATATCTTTTCACCGACTAAAAGAATATTAGTCCACCTGACGTACAATATTAAATTGGTCGAAATGCAACAGCAGCGTTATTGTTAGCTGGAAACAAAAATTTAGAATTTTTACAAAACTAATCAAGATTCAAGATATAGACAAATTATTTCAACTTAAACCATCATGTCAAGTCAAGATGTACAGTTGATGGTATGGCTTTCTGGTTAAATATTCCAATAATAAATACAGTTACAAGAACTTCGGTTGTGTACAATGACCATCAGAACTCTAGCTGTGTGTAATGATTGCTGTAACAAAGCTGATAACCACTAATGCCGGAACTACTACATTTTGTACCCACACAGGTGGTTAAAATGAAAAAGCATCTTTGATTTGTTGTCAAAATCGATCGGGTTCATGTTTTCTCGTTCTAAAGCGAGCCTTTTAAACTTGCTCGAAGAAATCTCGTTTTACAACGGCCAAACCCGAATGAATGAGGTCCAAAACGAAACCAAATTGAGGCCAAAATGTTGTTTTACTAGGGGCTATTCATGGATTGCTTGAATATGGTTTAATCTCTAAATTTACGTCCAAAAATTAAATATATAAACCGTAAAGCACATTCGGTACAGCAAATTGCGATCATTATACACATGAAACTTTGCGCATATGTAAACTATATTGCGCTTCGGTCAACAAATGCCCAGTTTGAAGAAACATTTTTGGCAGTTAAATTAACTTGGGTCAAACTCATTCGGATTCGGTCTTTTGAAATGGCTTTTAATTGAGCAACAAGCAGTTTTAAAATGACTCGCTGTAATGCGAGGAAATTTGGAACAGATCTTGTTTGACATTCCTAGCCAAAACGACTTTTAATATCATCCATATCTGTGGGCACATCTTGCAGTATTTCCTACATAAATACTGGCTTGTTCCAAAATTTCGAAAAATTATTGCGCTCGTCGTCTCCATCAAACCACAGTACATTTTTGCGTTAGAATTTTGCTGAAATTTAAAAAAGTACATTGCTGAAATATAAAGTACAAGAAAATTTGCGTATATGCCATAGGAATGAGGATTTGGGCGCTACAGCCTACGCCCTAGCGTGATGTGTGAGGGGCCGAGTGGAATCATAGCGTGATTTATGAGAGCCGAGACTAGTGTATCTGGAAAAGCTGAGGTAGGCATTTAAATGCTCTTATCTTAAACAACAAACATAATTATGACAAGTGATGCATGGCGGAATAGTCTGCCAATAGCAAAAGCAACCGATATTACCTCAACTGGGCTCTTAAAATCTTTACAAGCTAATATATATATTAGATGTTTGTTTATTAGGTATGTCCCCTTTCATTAGACGTTTGTTTATTAGGTATGTTCCTTTAATAGCACAAAACGGAAACCATTTATCATCTGTAGTCTAACAGTCGAGCTAAGCCTGGTTTGCCATTGGAAGAGCCGAGCCCAGCCGGATGCGGTATGTGCATGAAGAGTCAAGACTGTTTCTATGGAGAACCGATCATAGCCAAGCCTGTTTAAACCGAAAGCCCATCCGGGCCGATCCTTGCCTAGCCCGACATGATTCATAAAAATATGCCGAGCCGAGCCAATGCATGAAAACGTATCTGCATAACCGCATAAACGTATACGAACTATGCCACATATATATGAAATTATCGCCGTTGGGTTTACCCAGTAGGTAATTACAACCATTAATTATCTGTATCGCGTTTTCAGCCGTTTACAATTTTTCAACCCTAAAGTTAGGCTCACGTCTTGAAATTTTTGCAAATTGACATCTACAAATTTTTGTATATATACTGGGCTTTATATCGTCTATTACATGAGACCAATAATTATTTAAAAAAGTTTCGCATAACAAGAAAACTTTAAAATCTATTTTTCAGTACTAAATAAAGTCATTTTCCGTGAGATAAATTATCGTTTATTTTGGTTACTTCACTAAAACAAATTTTAGTATATGAAAGGCTATTGTTCAGTAACCGATGGGCGAATATCCGTAATTGTATACCATTGTTTTCGTGTAACCATCGGTGCTGAATACTAAATGCATTTCTCAGTATGCCTACTTTTCCTATAACAGACACTAAAAACGTCCAGTTTTCAGCTAAAGACAATTCGAATTTTGTTGTTTCCTTCAATAAATGCTAAATTGATGTTTTTCACAGTTCAGGTAATGCAGGACATCGATCTCACAAGTATAAAATGTAGTGAATAGCCGTTCAGCGAATAAGCAATAGAGCAAAACGTATTAATTTTGCGTGAAAATCGCGCAGTTATTGATATTGTTACTGAAAACTGCCGAATGTCTGGCTGTATTTGGTTTTTAAAAGCCTATGTATCTTTCGGCTGTACAATATATCGCCAATATTTTGCTATAGACAAAACCATTATCCAGGACCAAAATTCATGTGGGTATATTTTACTATTATCATGTATAACTAGAACGTTTTGTTCTGTTTCGCTCAAGTTTTCTTTGTGCGCCTGCCGCTTCTGCGACAGGTAGATACTGTTGCCTTTATCCCGATTTCTGATTTGATTAGAAATAAGGTGTAAAAACGGTTTCCGGACAATAATTAGACTAAATATTGCTTTCATCTTCATAATCCTGAAAATGAACGATCCGTTTCGCTGTAAGGTCCAACTATAAATGATTATGCATTACTATGACCTTGATATTTTGGCTATCGTTTAAAGTACTGGGTAACCAATGATTAATAGTGACGCTAAATCCAACTGTTCCAGCGAATCATCTAGTTCTTATAATCTCAGGCAAATGTAAATTTGTACGCATTAGTTATGGTACAATTTGCTTGCTGGTTTAAACTGTATAATGATGAGTTCGCAGCTCGCAAAAGCACTCACTCAATACTGGCTTTAGATCTGAATCTGTATTAATGATAACCACAATACTTGGCTGATATTTGTTAGTGATGTACAACGGTCACGTTTTTATCTTCGCAAGAAAGTCAACAAAATAATATTCAGATTTTGTAAGAACAACTTATGTATTATAAGTAATATGTTTCACGGAAATATCATCACAACATTTCATCATTATTCTATCAAATTTATGCCAGAACTTCTATAAAGTATGTCCAGAAACATCTCTAAATTTCGCTGCGTTTCAAATCGGATTGCGAAGTTAAAACGAATTCGATTTAAAAGTAACATTGCATGCCGTGCAATAAATTATATTCCACCACAAAATACGAGAAGAATATCAGCGGCAATTATATTTTGAAAGCCACCGAAATTGATTGAAAATAAAAGTGATCATTCCAAACTAGGCTTTCCGTTCATAAATTACGAAACCTGAACACGGTTGCACGGAAAAACAATGTGTTTCCTGAACTAAAACAAAGACCACGCTCCGAAACTGGAATAGAAACCTGATTTGAACGAATTTTTAGCGTCAAATTAGTTTAGAATAAATTAAATACGACTAGGACAAATTAAATGGTCCTCTCTATTAGCAATACTATTTACTGCCACCCGTTTATAGTAAACTTTTTAATATCCGATTAGGGTAAATTAAATGGTCTCTCTATTAGCAATGCCATTTAGTCCCGCCAGTTCATCGTAAATGCCATAACATCCGATTCGGACAAATTAAATGGTCCTCTTTATTAGCAATACTATTTACTGCCACCCGTTTATAGTAAACTTTTTAATATCCGATTAGGGTAAATTAAATGGTCTCTCTATTAGCAATGCCATTTAGTCCCGCCAGTTCATCGTAAATGCCATAACATCCGATTCGGACAAATTAAATGGTCCTCTTTATTAGCAATACTATTTACTGCCACCCGTTTATAGTAAACTTTTTAATATCCGATTAGGGTAAATTAAATGGTCTCTCTATTAGCAATGCCATTTAGTCCCGCCCGTTCATCGTAAATGCCATAACATCCGATTCGGACAAATTAAATGGTCCTCTTTATTAGCAATACTATTTACTGCCACCCGTTTATAGTAAACTTTTTAATATCCGATTAGGGTAAATTAAATGGTCTCTCTATTAGCAATGCCATTTAGTCCCGCCAGTTCATCGTAAATGCCATAACATCCGATTCGGACAAATTAAATGGTCCTCTTTATTAGCAATACTATTTACTGCCACCCGTTTATAGTAAACTTTTTAATATCCGATTAGGGTAAATTAAATGGTCTCTCTATTAGCAATGCCATTTAGTCCCGCCAGTTCATCGTAAATGCCATAACATCCGATTCGGACAAATTAAATGGTCCTCTTTATTAGCAATACTATTTACTGCCACCCGTTTATAGTAAACTTTTTAATATCCGATTAGGGTAAATTAAATGGTCTCTCTATTAGCAATGCCATTTAGTCCCGCCAGTTCATCGTAAATGCCATAACATCCGATTCGGACAAATTAAATGGTCCTCTTTATTAGCAATACTATTTACTGCCACCCGTTTATAGTAAACTTTTTAATATCCGATTAGGGTAAATTAAATGGTCTCTCTATTAGCAATGCCATTTAGTCCCGCCAGTTCATCGTAAATGCCATAACATCCGATTCGGACAAATTAAATGGTCCTCTTTATTAGCAATACTATTTACTGCCACCCGTTTATAGTAAACTTTTTAATATCCGATTAGGGAAAATTAAATGGTCCTCTCTATTAGCAATACCATTTAGTCCCGCCAGTTCATCGTAAATGCCATAACATTGGATTCGAACAAATTAAATGGTCCTCTTTATTAGCAATACTATTTACTGCCACACGTTTATAGTAAACTTTTTAATATCCGATTAGGGTAAATTAAATGGTCCTCTCTATTAGCAATGCCATTTAGTCCCGCCAGTTCATCGTAAATGCCTTAACATCCGATTCGGACAAATTAAATGGTCCTCTTTATTAGCAATACTATTTACTGCCACCCGTTTATAGTAAACTTTTTAATATCCGATTAGGGTAAATTAAATGGTCTCTCTATTAGCAATGCCATTTAGTCCCGCCAGTTCATCGTAAATGCCATAACATCCGATTCGGACAAATTAAATGGTCCTCTTTATTAGCAATACTATTTACTGCCACCCGTTTATAGTAAACTTTTTAATATCCGATTAGGGAAAATTAAATGGTCCTCTCTATTAGCAATACCATTTAGTCCCGCCAGTTCATCGTAAATGCCATAACATTGGATTCGAACAAATTAAATGGTCCTCTTTATTAGCAATACTATTTACTGCCACCCGTTTATAGTAAACTTTTTAATATCCGATTAGGGAAAATTAAATGGTCCTCTCTATTAGCAATACCATTTAGTCCCGCCAGTTCATCGTAAATGCCATAACATTGGATTCGAACAAATTAAATGGTCCTCTTTATTAGCAATACTATTTACTGCCACCCGTTTATAGTAAACTTTTTAATATCCGATTAGGGTAAATTAAATGGTCTCTCTATTAGCAATGCCATTTAGTCCCGCCAGTTCATCGTAAATGCCATAACATCCGATTCGGACAAATTAAATGGTCCTCTTTATTAGCAATACTATTTACTGCCACCCGTTTATAGTAAACTTTTTAATATCCGATTAGGGAAAATTAATGGTCGTCTCTATTAGCAATCCCATTTAGTCCCGCCAGTTCATCGTAAATGCCATAACATTGGATTCGAACAAATTAAATGGTCCTCTTTATTAGCAATACTATTTACTGCCACCCGTTTATAGTAAACTTTTTAATATCCGATTAGGTAAATTCAATGGTCTCTCTATTAGCAATGCCATTTAGTCCCGCCAGTTCATCGTAAATGCATAAATATCCGATTCGGACAAATTAAATGGTCCTCTTTATTAGCAATACTATTTACTGCCACCCGTTTATAGTAAACTTTTTAATATCCGATTAGGGAAAATTAAATGGTCCTCTCTATTAGCAATACCATTTAGTCCCGCCAGTTCATCGTAAATGCCATAACATTGGATTCGAACAAATTAAATGGTCCTCTTTATTAGCAATACTATTTACTGCCACACGTTTATAGTAAACTTTTTAATATCCGATTAGGGTAAATTAAATGGTCCTCTCTATTAGCAATGCCATTTAGTCCCGCCAGTTCATCGTAAATGCCTTAACATCCGATTCGGACAAATTAAATGGTCCTCTTTATTAGCAATACTATTTACTGCCACACGTTTATAGTAAACTTTTTAATATCCGATTAGGGTAAACTAAATGGTCCTCTCTATTAGCAATGCCATTTGGACCCGCCCGTTCATCGTAAATGCCATAACATCCTATTCGGACAAATTAAATGGTCCTCTTTATTAGCAATACTATTTACTGCCACCCGTTTATAGTAAACTTTTTAATATCCGATTAGGGTAAATTAAATGGTCCTCTCTATTAGCAATGCCATTTAGTCCCGCCAGTTCATCGTAAATGCCTTAACATCCGATTCGGACAAATTAAATGGTCCTCTTTATTAGCAATAGTATTTACTGCCACCCGTTTATAGTAAACTTTTTAATATCCGATTAGAGTAAATTAAATGGTCCTCTCTATTAGCAATGCCATTTGGACCCGCCCGTTCATCGTAAATGCCATAACATCCTATTCGGACAAATTAAATGGTCCTCTTTATTAGCAATACTATTTACTGCCACCCGTTTATAGTAAACTTTTTAATATCCGATTAGGGTAAATTAAATGGTCCTCTCTATTAGCAATGCCATTTAGTCACGCCAGTTCATCGTAAATGCCTTAACATCCGATTCGGACAAATTAAATGGTCCTCTTTATTAGCAATAGTATTTACTGCCACCCGTTTATCGCAAATGTTATAATATCCGATTAGGGTAAATTAAATGGTCCTCTCTATTAGCAATACCATTTAGTCCCGTGCGTTCATCGTAAATGCCATAACATCTGATTCGGACAAATTAAATGGTCCTCTTTATTAGCAATACTATTTACTGCCACCCGTTTATAGTAAACTTTTTAATATCCGATTAGGGTAAATTTAATGGTCCTCTCTATTAGCAATGCCATTTAGTCCCGCCAGTTCATCGTAAATGCCTTAACATCTGATTCGGACAAATTAAATGGTCCTCTTTATTAGCAATAGTATTTACTGCCACCCGTTTATCGCAAATGTTATAATATCCGATTAGGGTAAATTAAATGGTCCTCTCTATTAGCAATGCCATTTGGACCCGTCCGTTCATCGTAAATGCCATAACATCCTATTCGGACAAATTAAATGGTCCTCTTTATTAGCAATACTATTTACTGCCACCCGTTTATAGTAAACTTTTTAATATCCGATTAGGGTAAATTAAATGGTCCTCTCTATTAGCAATGCCATTTAGTCACGCCAGTTCATCGTAAATGCCTTAACATCCGATTCGGACAAATTAAATGGTCCTCTTTATTAGCAATAGTATTTACTGCCACCCGTTTATCGCAAATGTTATAATATCCGATTAGGGTAAATTAAATGGTCCTTTCTATTAGCAATACCATTTAGTCCCGTGCGTTCATCGTAAATGCCATAACATCCGATTCGGACAAATTAAATGGTCCTCTTTATTAGCAATACTATTTACTGCCACCCGTTTATAGTAAACTTTTTAATATCCGATTAGGGTAAATTAAATGGTCCTCTCTATTAGCGATGCCATTTAGTCCCGCCAGTTCATCGTAAATGCCATAACATCCGATTCGGACAAATTAAATGGTCCTCTTTATTAGCAATACTATTTACTGCCACCCGTTTATCATAAATGTTATAATATCCAATTAGGGTAAATTAAATGGTCCTCTCTATTAGCGATGCCATTTAGTCCCGCCAGCTCATCGTCAATGCCATAACATCCGATTCGGACAAATTGAATGGTCCTCTTTATTAGCAATACTATTTACTGCCACCCGTTTATCGTAAATGTTCTAATATCCGATTAGAGTAAATTAAATGGTCCTCTCTATTAGCGATGCCATTTAGTCCCGCCAGTTCATCGTAAATGCCATAACATCCGATTCGGACAAATTAAATGGTCCTCTTTATTAGCAATACTATTTAGTGCAACTCGTTTATCATAAATGTTATAATATTCCATTAGGGTAAATTAAATGGTCCTCTCTATTAGCAATGCCATTTAGTCCCGCCCGTTCATCGTAAATGCCATAATATCCGATTCGGACAAATTAAATGGGCCTCTTAATGAGAAATACTATTTAGTCTCACCCGTTTATCGTAAATGTTATAATATCCGATTAAGGCAAATTAAATGTACCTCTGTATGCTATTTAGTTTCATTCGGTCATCGTAAATGTCATAATATCCGATTAAGACAAGCTAAATGGAGTTATGTCTATGAGAATTGCTATTTAGTCCAACCAGTTTATCATAAATGTCATAATATCAGATTAGGACAAATTAAATGGGCCACTCTGTGAAAAACGTTGTTTAGCCCCGTCCGTTTATCGTAAATCACTTAATATCCGATTGAGACAAATTAAATGGACCACTCTATGAGAAATTCTATTTAGGCCCACTTGTTTATCGCAAATGTCATAATATCCGAGTGCAACTAATTAAATGGACCTCTGTATTAGCAATGTTCTTTACTCCCGAACATTTATCCTAAATGTCATAACATCCGATTCGGAGAAATTAAGTAGACCTCTCAATAGCAAGTACTATTTAGTCCCATCCGTTTATCGTAATCGTCCTAATATCCGATGAGGATAAATTAAATAGGCCACTCTATGAGAAATGCTATTTACTCCCACCCGTTTATCGTAAATGTTTTAGCATCCGAACCGAAGCAAGCCACAAAATAGTTGGACCTAACATAATTAGATTGCATTAATTGTGTATATACCGTGAAAACTAAATTAACTAAAACATCGGCAATCCTTTAGTGGCGGATATAGGTCGCCGGAAAGGGAGGCAAACCTCTATGATAGATCGCTTGTTCGCCCAATTCTAGGCAATATTCATCCCATCTGAAGACCGGCGGGCGAAAATTTGGTCTGCCTTAACACTCAATCACTGTACTCATTTCAAATATGTGTATTTATAAAGATCGAAAAAACTTCACCCTTCACGACATTGTAAGTGTAAGATGCCTGAAGATCCCATTACGTGAGTCTCCACGCAGTCTTATATTTTTAAAGTCAACTAAAAAGGGAGGCGCCCACCCCTTCTTTATATTCACCGTTTGGCCCACCTTTTTAACTAATTTTTAATGAAGAATTTCACTGTAATAAATGTTGCGAAATATCAAGCACATTAGTGAAATTTCAGAAATAGAATTACAGAGAAGGTATAAAATTGTATTTTTCGGATTTCTCTAACTTTTTTCGGAGTTCCTTGTATTATTTCTCATTTGGTAATATTTGATTACATTGGTCTTTTGCTATATCCATATTTCACATAAATCGGATCAACAATCGGTGAAGATTGGAGCTGCTAACGTTAAACCTTATTAGTAATAATTACTATTCGCCATACGCCGCTTGAGTTAAAGTATCGGTCCACCAGGAATCTAAGTCTGGTCATTCTGCGTGTGCAGCGGACGTAAAACCACCACAACATGGGCTCGCTTGTAATGTTCAGTTAATTTCTTTGATGACGCTGGTTTTATCCAGGCGAATCTATGCTTTGCTACGGTAGCTACAAAACCCTCTGGCTTTAGTTAAAGCAGTAAGGTTAATCAACTACCAAGTCCGGTCATTCCCCTGCGTGTGCAGTGGACGTAAAACCGTCACAACATGGGCTCGCTTGTTAACGTTCAGTTATTTTTTATGATGCTCTTCTATCCAGCGAATTGATGCTTTGCTGGTAGCTACAAAACCCTCTGGCTTGAGTTAAAGTATGGGTCCACCAGGAATCTAAGTCTGGTCATTCTGCGTGTGCAGCGGACGTAAAACCACCACAACATGGGCTCGCTTGTAATGTTCAGTTATTTTTTATGATGCTGTTCTATCCAGCGAATTGATGCTTTGCTGGTAGCTACAAAACCCTCTGGCTTGAGTTAAAGTATGGGTCCACCAGGAATCTAAGTCTGGTCATTCTGCGTGTGCAGCGGACGTAAAACCACCACAACATGGGCTCGCTTGCAATGTTCAGTTATTTTTTATGATGCTGTTCTATCCAGCGAATTGATGCTTTGCTGGTAGCCTCTAAATCCTCGGGCTTGAGTTAAAGTATGGGTCCACTAGGAATCTAAGTCTGGTCATTCTGCGTGTGCAGCGGACGTAAAACCACCACAACATGGGCTCGCTTGTAATGTTCAGTTATTTTTTATGATGCTGTTCTATCCAGCGAATTGATGCGTTGCTGGTAGCCACAAAACCCTCTGTGGTTGGAGTTAAGCACGTGGTTCTACCAGGAATCTAAGTCTGGTCATTCTGCGTGTGCAGCGGACGTAAAACCACCACAACATGGGCTCGCTTGTAATGTTCAGTTATTTTTTATGATGCTGTTCTATCCAGCGAATTGATGCTTTGCTGGTAGCTACAAAACCCTCTGGCTTGAGTTAAAGTATGGGTCCACCAGGAATCTAAGTCTGGTCATTCTGCGTGTGCAGCGGACGTAAAACCACCACAACATGGGCTCGCTTGTAATGTTCAGTTATTTTTTTATTAATGCTGTTCTATCCAACGAATTGATGCTTTGCTGGTAGCCACAAAACCCTCTAGCTTGAGTTAAAGTATGGGTCCACCAGGAATCTAAGTCTGGTCATTCTGCGTGTGCAGCGGACGTAAAACCACCACAACATGGGCTCGCTTGTAATGTTCAGTTATTTTTTATGATGCTGTTCTATCCAGCGAATTGATGCTTTGCTGGTAGCTACAAAACGCTCTGTCCATCTTCGTCTCACGTACATTTTTATAGTTTTTACTGTAAGGAAAAAGAAAGAATGTGATCTAACCTCAATGCGTAACGAAGATATTCGCAAACGCAACCAAATTATAACAATCATATCTCATGATACGTATAGTAGCACTTGCATCAAACAGTGTTATAGAACAGAATAAAAAATGAAAAATAGTGGAATTTTAGTTAGTTATATATAAACTTTATATATTCGTAAAATTTATACATCTCATACAAAAGTCAAACTCTTATAGCACTTTTATATGTATTTTATAGAACATAATCCTACCTATGTCCACACACGTGTCAGCTGTGTAGCCAAAGAAATGGGGTCCGGGGAATGGGACCCGAAGAAATGGGGAGTATCCATGCCCAATAAAACATATGAGTAAAGTAAAATCCACATCTCAAAGGTGCTTTTAATCTGTTTCCTTCAAACACTGCCAGTATCCCTCTGTGTAGACGTTTCCGGCTACACCCTGATCAACTCTATATATTCTATAAATGGCAACTATATATTAGTATGTTTATAACATTCAAGTGATATGTTTGTTATTTTTAAATAAATAATGGATGATACAATGAATATATAAAATATATGTATTGTAAACACACCGATAATATATACGTAACAATTACACATTATAAATATATTTATTACATATTAAAAGCTTATTACATAGTAAATTTAAAAATTGGTACATAATTATATATATAATATTTTTAGTTAAAAACAGTCCGATTTCTGAGGTTACATACATGCTGAAACTATTGCCATCTATTCTATTGCAAATAATATCTTAAAAGCAAATTGGTTTTTAATTGTAAAGAAAAGATTGCGGAAAACAACTGTTGTACAAACAACTGCAGTCGCTTCGCTCACAACAAAAGCTAAACTCTTATAGACTATAGACTTTACTTTCAAAAGGACATTCTAAAGTGCTGCGTAAATGGTTTAATAGAGCATGATGAAGAATGATTAGTTAATCAACCGTACCTAATATGTATGTGAATTGAACACGTGTAAATGTTAAATATATATATATATAGATTTATTGGTATAGTATCTATTTATACACTTAAACATATTTACGTTTATGTGTGTTGTTTTTAACTAAAGAAACACTGTACAAACCTCAACATAACTACGCTTATAAGCAAAAATATAAACGAATATATTAAAAGTTGTTCAAAAATTGGTAAACGCCCTTGTGAAATGTTTTATATGGCGTTCATGGCATTTCTTGGCAATTTTATTTGTACAACCAAAGCAAAAAAAGTGCATGAATTAACTGCAAAACTTCAGCGAAATAATTGTACTAGTGGTAAAAATTTTCGATTTGGTCGAAACCAAACCTAAAACAAAAACCTCTCGCAATAGCTAAGACGGATTACCCAGCTACAACGTCGGATTCCTACTGGACGGTGCCCATACGACACCGGCTTCGTCTACTCTCAGAGCACATAGTCCCTGGGAATCGATTAGCTTAGCAGGCCGTAGTCGGTTTCGGGAGGGTGTTTTGCCTGGCTTTTTCGGTTGCGCACGTGTCTAGTTTCGTGGTATGATTCTTTAGAGGTCCTCCGGGGGAAGTCACCCTCTAGGCCTATTAATCGTTAATAAGATGGACTCGTCATTACCATCTCTCACTCAATGAAACCTACTTACACCTCGTTCTCGGTTAACAACAGTGTTTTCCGTGTTCAACGTGAGGCCCCCATTTTGTAGCTTTACCTTTTCAACCAGGAAGCAGCCCCTGACATTGAAAGGAACGGTATGCCTTGACGCTTCTTAAGCAATACGTAACTGAACCAAGTACAC
>JASANE010013283.1:0-80671 GCA_030248225.1 Trileptium ribeirensis
CAACCCACTATGGAGTGGCAACTACCACCCAACCAAGGACTATCTGCTGACTGCTCTCCATGGTCCATCATGTCATCGCCGAGGTTAGCGGAAGAACTGTCAAAACAATAATTTTGTAATCCGGATCCAGCGCCACCAAGTTTGTTAGAATAGATGCGATATGTTCAGATAGTTCGTAATGTCAGCGACGATGGTGGTTCTATTCGCGTTTTTGAAGATTACACGTTCTAACTCGCCCATTAGAATCACATGACCTCACCACAGCCTTGCGAATAGACCTCTGATCAGACAGTAGGCTGCGCTGCGACTGTTACTTGTAGCAAACAATTCTATCATAAACAAGTGAAATACCAAATGTTCCGTTCGAACAGTTGAATCAAATACATTTGCTCGCGGTTGTAAGTTTAAGGCTACCGTCCGTAAGCGGACCATCTATTATGTAAACAGAATAAGTAACTTTCTTCTATTATAATATAAAGTGTGTCTAACCGGTTCGATTAGGCCTAAAGTTTCCATACCACGGCAACATTACCCTGAAATACATCTATTTGATTTGTGGCTTGATTCGGAAATATGACATTTGTATAATCCATATATGCACAATATCTATACACATTTATACATGTTCACTTGTTTACATTGTGTTCATGTCTGCAAACATATTATATGTTTGGAATGTTTGTGAAGGCTAAGTTATGCATTTAGCATTATCGAAGAATACTATGTCGAACAAGTTTGATGTACTTTAAATATAATACATACTATCGAGTATTACTACGCGGATATAGGATTTTCGACCCAGTATCGAGGATACATTGGCGAGTACGTTACGTATCAAGTTACTCTACAAACAATTGTAATGGGTGAATAAGGTAACGCCGCATGAGCAAAACGATGTTACCTCCAAGATTGGTAAAAACTGATATGTATATAGTTTAAGCATCGCCGCCTAGCAAAATAATATATATGACGAGTAACATCATATAACTAAATGTGTGTCATGAGTGTCAAAACATAAATGAAATGGTGCTTCATTTTACCAACATCAGCAAACACAATTTACTGACAATATCATTTTAAGGCGTGTTCACACGCTCAAACTTTTTGCTCAAATTTTGATCAAAATTTGAGCTCAAATTTTGATCAAAATTTGAATGCATATTTTTTGCATTTTCAGCAAGTTTGAACGTGTGGACACTGTTCAAATTTTTCAAGAATATTTCTCTAGCCAATCATGAACGAGATGATTTACCTGAAAAAGTTTGAGCTCAAATTTTGATCTCAAATTTTGAAATATCGCAATTTTCCTTTAAAAATTATCGTCAAATTTTGATCAAAATTTGATCAGATTTTGAGCTCAAATTTTGAGTTCAAAATTTGAGCAAAAAGTTTGAGCGTGTGAACACGCCTTATGCTATACCTTCACCAATAGCCCGTAACTAGTCGTCTATCATCGTCAATTTTCACGCTTTATACCTGATCGTATGTTAGTTATTGTATTTTACTGGTGTTGCTCACTATCAAAATAGATTGTTACTGTTGCCAGAGCATAAAATTTCATATTCGCGATTTATTTCAAATTTGTCAATTCTCTTTAGGTCCGTTTTGGCCACGTCCTTGTAATCATCTAATCAATTGAAAAATTCGGCGTCTTTCCATAGTTTTAATTTTGTTTCTAATAGCAGTTTTGGTTATATTTAGATTGGATCAGTAAGACAGTCGTTCGAGTAAAGGCGAGCAAAGCATACCACGTGACTTCAAATACCACATCTGTTCACATGTTCTGAATGTTGAGCTGTAACGTTAGTTTGAGAAATTAGCGTCAAAAATATTATAGGCATTTTTCATTTTTCCATAGATGCCGTAGCAGTGATTCAGGGGCTACCGATATTCCTCCATGCGGGTACCCCTTAACTCCCTTTGGCGGTCCGCACCGCGTCATCCCGCGCTGGAAGCTGGTGGAAAGGTTTTGCGACAATTTGGTAAAAATAAGGTGCAAATTAGCAAAAAGGGGATACAATCGACAATGTTGAGTCGTTCACGGTAGGGCGGGGGGGGGGTGATTTCACCGAATTTTTTCAGTTACCCCATTTTTGAAAACTTGGAGGACTGCTCCCTCCGACGACCCCGGATACCCCCTTCTCTGAGACCTCGGAGTGCCAGAATATATGGCATTTTCGCTTTTATTTTCGACATTTAAGCATTCCCGCTTAAATTTCCGACTATTTTGAACCTGACTCGAAAAGAGACCAGAAGGTGTCAATAGATGAGCCAGCGAATCAGTTGAGATGTGCTATAGAAGTTGACAAATATTTTTTTTCGTAATTGGTACTAGGTCGGTATTCGGTGGCCGATCGATACATATTAACCAAGCTAGGATTTGTGGAATATGATTTTCAATCGCCAGAATTATCAAATCAAAGTCCATTAGGTACGTGATCAGCTTCGTATCAATAAATAATGTAACACCAGCAGCTCTACAAAACTTCACGCATAATTATTGACTACCCAGTACAAAGCATTAATAGTACTTAATATATCGCAACGGATAGCTAATAATGCATCATTTACCTTAAGATGTGTGCAGCAGGGCCGAATTTGCCTCGGCTCTAAAGCCATGCTTGGCTAACCGGGGTCAGCCCGTGAGACTAAAGTTGGGCAGAGCCAGACCTTTACAAATATATTTAGCTAATAGTAAAATGAGGCTGATAAAATGTCACAAAGGCCAGAATCGGCTCTAAAAGCCTGGAATATATGACGACAATGGAAAATCACTAAAAAATGAAAATTGATGATAGTTTTGGTCATATATATTTGTAAAACATCCCTCCAGTTACAATAGCATAATTCTCACGCATGAAAAAGCATGTTTTACATAGCTACTAGGTTGCTTTGTAAAAGGCGCTTAAACAAAAATTTTAAAAATAGCAACATTTACGTATTTATTTTGCCTGAATTTATGCGCTTTGCTTTTAATTACTACTAATCTTGCCTTTTTGGGCCCAGAGCTAATTATTTTCGAAGTAACACAATCTGCTGAACTGAATGTAATGAATATTTTTTCAGTAGCCAGTCCAGGTTATCAAACTCTGAAACATAGCCGCTCCCGGCTCGTACAAACATACTAGCATAGCTTAGCTATTTATTTTATGTATGAAGGGCCGGATTTGGCTTCGCCTTTTTGTCATGAGCCCGAATTGACTTTGTGACAGAATCCTGCCTTAGGTGCACACATCTTAAGTTAAATGATGCATAAACTCGCTTGATGCACCTTATATTAAATCGGACCTTTAAGTGCAAAAATAATGGCGATAACGAACGATACTGTGAAATCTCAAGCTATAATACAACCGAAGCCAACGCTATAAATAATAGTAGGGAATACACACGAATTGTGGTCCAAAATAACGTCTTAGTCTAATCTATTCCATAATTTCGACGATATTAGAACTTGTTGGGGGTATAGTCTCCATCCTAAAGGTAAACTAAGTGACAAAATTTTGGCTAAATATCTTTTAACGGTGTTTAAGTTTTTTTGGAAACTTTGTTGAAATAATTTTGTTGAAATATATGAACAGGTATTGCCCTCTTGTAATAGATATTACAAAACCGTGCACAGAAATTCGTAAATGTACACAAAAGATAGCGTCTAAAAATTGCAAACGCTCAAAGACAACGTACAAATAATTAATGGTTACCTACGGGGTGAACCCTATGGTGACAAAAGTTTTCATTTAATACAGCAATCTAGAGGTATTAATTCGTGTAAATCAATGAGATAGGAAATGTAGCGTAACGTTAAGTTTCTCTTATAGAAAATTAACTAATTAATAGCTGCCGTTCTATGTTCAGGAGCTAATTGCGGAGTCTTGAAACGCTTATCTATTGAATTTATCAAGAAATTATCACAATTATTAGTATAAATTTACCACAGTTCTAAAATTGAAGCCAGCAACCTGTATTAGGGGCTATATTGGCTTTATACCAGTCAAGAGAGAGTCGTCTGTTGTCCTGCTTCCGACAACCGGTGAATAATAAGCTATTGTCGCTAGGCTGTAAAGTAGCGTATAATTGAAAATTGATGGATGCATGAAGATATTAATTACTTAAAAATGTCTAGACGGTGCAAAATCGTGGAATGTTAGTTTTTGTCTATTACATGCAAACGTTTCCGCAGTTTGGCTTCATGCACTTACTATGCCACAGTAAACGTACAATAAGCCTTGACAAGGCAGCCGGCGGCACATAACACCTAACCAATGCCCGGCTTACACGGTCTTTGTCAATCTCGTGAAGTATCCCGGACTGCCTGAAACAATTGGTGCTTTATCGGACGGCCAACGGTATGCACGCTCTTTACCTAACACTATCTAATATATGAAAATTAGAAAATTTCGAAGTTTTTTTAGATCTCACGTGAAATCTTGACAGTTTATGGTGCAACGGTTTGGCACTAAAACGTTTTTCACGTTATTGAAACGCGTTATGTCCTGATATAAAAAAAGAGTTGCATCACATCTGACAGCTCCTTTAAAACCCACGTCGTGCGTTACAATTTTGACAATATTCATTTTGAAATTGTTTTATTTTATAGAACGACTAAATCAGAAATATTCGAGAGTATATATTTTCTTTTACAAATCTTTACTATGATTACGAACAACGTGATCCCAGCACAAAACGATTTTCGAATTAGTCACTTACATGAAACCAATATGCTTTACTTAAAGGACATAGTTGTTGATGAATGACTCTAAAAACGGTCGCTCAGCAACGGTCATTTACAGTTTACTAAACGTTTCTTCTTAGCGAACTATACTAACTAGTTTTGCATTCACACAATTAGTGAAATTAGAACATAAAGCATATTCTGTGACATGTACTGAAAGCTAGCAATTTCTCACAACCAACTGCACTGCTGACGTTGAAACTTTTAAGCAAACAGAAAGATTTTGTTGACAAAGTATTACTTTCGGGCGGTATGACATCGCCCGAAAAAATTTTTCAAAACATTAAAAGTTACAGTGTTACTTCACCTAATCAGGGCGTTATGTATCCTTGGACAGAGAAAACACGCTCCTTTACAAAAAAAAAATAAAAATTCTTAAATGCTACTAATATAAAGGTAATTCGTCAAAATGAAAATCTGAAACTCTGATACCGAAGTTGGATTAAAATTGATAAGTTAAATTCAATATTTTCACCCTTTAAATGGCATTAATCGCGTCTGGAAGCGTTTATTTACAAACCTGATTTACACATCATTGAAGGTTGAATAAAATCAAGACTTAAAAAATAACATGTTTTTTTCAAAATTAAGTCATTTATGCGCCGTGTCTTCCCAAGACTTGTTATCACAAATAGGCATATACATACATGTATACATATGTTCATATACAATATATGTATAAACGTATATATGTATACATCTAAATATATATCAGACAGACTTGGCTAAGTTTATAGCGAATTTCGTGGACTGATATCATTTATATATCCTCAAATGTTGCTATTATGTGGTTACATAACAACGTATCACATGTTGTTGTTATGTATGCGTCAAACAGAACGGAAGATATGTCTCAATGCGAGTGGTACCTTCGAAACTTGCTAATATATGGAACAGAAACAGGGTAATATTTTCTTACTGTCATGTTTTAATATGATGATATATTTATATTTATTATTCATGATCATTTGATGTGGTAGTAATCACTGAATGAAAATCAGACGAGGTAAACATAAAGATTAAGTCCTGGCAAAGTGTTTATAATGATAATGACTTTAATCCGAGACAATGTGCCAGAAAATGTCGAATAACGAAGCTGCGGACCCAGCACAACATCAGGTAAAGCCGAAATTTCATTGCAGCCATAATTTGTTTCAGCGCCAGATATTGTATACACAAAAACTGAGAAGTTTTATTTTGTTCGAATTTACATAAGAATAAAACTGTCGATTTCCCGAGCACTCCTGCTCTGTATTAACTTTTCACAAGCAAAATCCCAATAGTGCACAAAATTGATATTAATCAGGCTTCGGTAATATCTTTTCAATTAGTAGGTGCACGCATTAATCAATATCAAATGGTTAGGTCGGAACATGTTTCCGGAATTTTGTTTTTTCAGTACGTTTCAAATTTATTTGATAGTAAAATGTTTTTCCGAAAAACAACTTGAACTATGAAATGCAAACTTTAAGATGGCCGAGAACGAAGCTAGTTTATATTGTATTACAGGTTATTATAAGCATGCAGAAATCCGTCACAGGGATAAAGAACTAATCCATTCACAGTTGGATATAGGATAAATTCTCACTGGGAATATACTATACTTCCTTATAGCCCATCAATGCAGCACCATCACTTAGAATTCGTCTAAGATTATGCCTTGGTGAATGGTATATTACGAAATTAACAAAAACTTACACTTAATCTCAAGTTTAGGTTACCTAATAAAGCATGACTTATTAAAACAAACTATAATTTTGTTTTATGTATTTTATTTATAAAGGTTATTATATTTTTTATTTTATGGAGTGATTTATTCCGATTTTAGGTTTCCATGTGAAACACAGTTTTTCAACAAAATTGAAAAACTGCAAGTTGTAATTTTTCAGTATTTAAACGTTTCAAAGCTAGTAAGAGTATCCTTCCTGGTGCAAAAATACAAAATCTATCTCACAAATTTAAGTAAATCGGTCATTTTCAAAGTAGTACTAGAGAGCTGAGTCAAGCATATATTATTGGTGCCCAATGTCCATCGGCTTCGATGGTATATGGTTCCGACGACGAGGTTGGGCGGTTGGGGGATAGGCGGCGATTAAGTGGAGTACGCCAGGCGTAACCAACATGTTTCTCCGTTGTTCCAATTGCAAATTTTCATATTTACCCAGTTTTCTGGATAATTCATTTTGGTCATAATTGTTAAAAAATTTTCGCGAGCCCATTCAGATTGGCGAAATGTACTTTGCGTTAGAGAGAAGAGGGTAAATATGGTTTAGTGGGCCCAAGCCTGGTCGAAAGTATGAAAGATGGTATTTTCCTTTGCACATACTTTCATTGTGCTTTAGTCAAGCTCCAAGTATTTAAAGTAAAACGGAATTGGGTTTGAAGCGTTAGTATCTCAATTCTTTGCTTAAACTTAGATAGCACCAAAATGCACAAAAGTTGCAACGAATCTATAGTAAATTTATTTATTGCTGATATGAGAATTTCAAATTTCGACGATAATTATAAATATACTAAGCGACTCGGTTCGTCAATTCCTAACCACCGCGAAAATTCAACTTTACTAAAGTATTTAAAAACATGGTAAAAGCCTACCTCAAATCCTGGGCCTTACTATGTGATAAAACCATACGTTTATGACCAGGTATAACTCGTAAACGAATGATGAAAATTCACTCGGATCGTAGGCGTGGTACCTTTAGTGCAGATATAACCAAAAGCAGTAAAAGACACTACTAGGAGTCTAGTTATACCCTTGCTACAGTATTTATTATCAAATAGATTCATTTTCTTTTCTATAAAGCTGTCTACTTGGTACAAAACTTGGGTACATTCCCAAGTTAGTGCGCTAAACGCCTAACAACGGTTGTAAATACTCTAGCCGGTATGACATGCACCAGTCACACACTAAATTCGGCAAAAATGCGCTATATACATATCTATTGAAAAGGCACTATATTGAAGTTTCCGAAACGTTAGCAAATGTTCATTGAAATTTCTAGAAACATATTTGCTCAACGTCAGATTTCCTACCTTTTCGGAAATTTATTACAGCACAATTAATATAAGTCGTAAGATGCTTTTTCTAATAAGTATCTATCAAAATTTTTGTAAACGGCGTTAAGTTCATATGAATGTTAACAAGTCTGCATAAGAGAAGAGGATAACACATCTACATTTTATTGTAAAGTCGAGTTGCATGTCACCGATGTTACATTCATTTGCCGGGTGTCAAAACATATCGATCCACCAGTATTATGTGGAGTTAGTTCGGGTGCCAGTTTTGTGAGGATACGGGTGAAGCGGTTACATTTGTTGAGTCGACCCTCTTCTTATAAAATTTGGCTGTCGATTTTGATCCGCTACGACCTTTCATAAATCCGAAGATAACATAAAAACATCTGTGACATCGAACACAGGTTTACAACAAGAGTGCAGGAAATCTTCATACTCGTCCGTTAAGCACTCTTGAGTTTACAAACATCATCATTATCATCATTATCATCGTCATTATTATCACCAACATGTTCTGCTTCGGCACCGTCGATTGTTGTATCGTTGTCATCATCGTCGTCATCATCGATAAATATATAAGTGTCTTCGGTAAAGCTTGTGCTTAGAGTTGCGTCATAGTCTGCTTTTACTGCACTAATCTCATCGTCACCGGTGTAATCGTTTAGCATAAGCAGAGTCACATCAGGATCTTCGTCGAAGCAGCAAGATGGCAGTTGTTGCTCAGTATTAGTTGTTAAGTCTATCCGGTTGACACAATTTGTTGTGTCATTTTCGTCAACTGCTTTCATGGCAACAACAGTAGTCTGGCCCACGTCGTCGCATGTACTATTATGCCGGTCCATATAATCACTGACAGTAAGATTCAATTCTTGTTTAATGCAATTAAAGTTATCAGGATCTGGCCCTTGGACAGTCGTGTTCATATTATCGCTGTCTGTTCGATAAAAACTGTGGTGAAAGGTGTCGGTTTGACTCAACTCCGATGTCAAATCACCGTCCGACGTCGAAAATGCGCTAGAGTCGCGAGTATTACAATTTAAAATTAGGAGCGAATTGCCTGTTGACGCTGCAGTTGCAACGTTGTAGCTTGATCTAACAGCTTCATCAATACTATGCTGACGACGAACGCTCGTTTTACTACTAGTGTAATGAATTTTTCGTCCTCTCTGTACTGCTTTTGCCGTTCCCTTGCGACCTTGTGCAGTGTTGCTTATTGTTGAACTGCCTTGGCGCCCGAGTGCATGACCGATAAGAGCGTGAACTTCTTTGCGTACAAGCTTATTGCAAAAATAGTAAATCGGAAATCGAATAGAGCTGTTGATTATTGCTAGAAAATTGATGACGTCAACGGAGAGTGTATAGAAAATGAGATGATTTTTAAGAAAATCCAAGTCAATATGTTCGATCATCGTTATTGTAAGACTAAGAACGTTTGTGACTAGATGAGACGTTACAACGGCAACAAGCATACGCGTGGCAGCTTGAAGATTAGCCCGATTTTTACGCATTTGCTCGGCGCGGCTTCGCTTTTCTTTGTTAACAAACGAACCCGCAAACATACTACTTTGAATATGTGTCATTAGCGCATCGTGCGCTGCGCGTACATTTGCTTTCAACGTTCGGACTATTCGAATATTGAGATATAGTAAGAGAAAAAACGGAATAAACACTCGAATAATGTGCGACGCGTAGAACATAACTATCATTTGATATGCTCGATTTTGAGCAAGTGACGAATATTCGATAGAATAACGTGCAAATCCCTCACAACGCGATCGATAACTGATACGAAGCTCAAAGCAACTGCTGAATTTTAAAATGAAAGACCCGCCGATGATTATTGCTATTAGCGTTGCCCGTCTTCTCGGCGTCCAAGAATGTTCACCCGCGTGGATCGTGCGAAACAGTGTCGCTCCATGACCATCGGCAAGGCAATATCTCTCAAACGTGGCAACAACGATCAAGTATGTTGAAGCGATTTGCATCATTTTAGAACCGCAAAACATTGGACGACAATACGCAAGCCACACACGATACAATGGATAGCAATCGGTCCAATCGTATATTATTTGTACACTAAATAGCAAAACATAACCCAACAGTAGCCAAATATCAAGAAGTGATAATACGGCCAAATAGATAACCTGTGAATGCCTTATTGCAGGCCGGGTTAACACATACACAGAAACCATATTCAGAATCATACCGGTAAGCGAAACTGAAATTCCCATACACGCAACGATAACAAATTTGACATCCAAAAAAGGCATTTTCTCGTAGATGCACATAAAATCAGTTCCATTATAGTAATAATAAGACTCAGTACTGCTGTTCGAGCGGAGTTGATGTTTCCAATTTGTAGAACCATTACCAAAATTGAAATTCTCCGTAGCAGACGGAGAGCGCATCGTGTCGCGTACTATAACTGCTAAAATATATAAAAATAAAAGCCAATAGTATAATCCTAGTTAAATGAATTATGTTGTGAAACATTAAAAATACTAGATTGTAATTAACTTATGTTTGTTACAATTTACGTTTTGACTCTACATTAATCAAGGTGCTATTAGAAACGTTTATTATACATTTGGAATTAATTTCACAAACAGCGGCTGGTGAAGTTCTAATCAAATTGTATTTTTATTGCATGCGGTATTTTGCTGTTGTAGTGTCAGACCTGTTAAGTACTTCCTTGTTGCAGGCGGCAAAGTACACGTTGTATTCAATATTAAATTCAACTGTGCCACTAAATTAAATTGTCAACCTTTGACACACATTGCGACCGTTAAAAAGAGTAAAATTAGATTTATCAATATTTATCTGAACAGAAAGACGACATTCAAAAACGAGAGCTTTATTACATTATACTCAAAAATGGAGAAATTTCGCTGAGCCGATCAGATGAAATGAATCAAATCCACACAGGTTCCACATGAAACTCAAAAATTGAGAAATTTCGCTCAGCCGATCAGGTGAAATGGATCAAATCCACACAGGTTCCACATGAAACTCAAAAATTGAGAAATTTCGCACAGCCGATCAGGTAAATGGATCAAATCCACACAGATTCCACATTAAACTACAAAAAAAATTTCGCTCAGCCGATCAGGTGAAATATATCAAATCCACACACATTCTACATTAAACTCAAAAATAGAGAAATTTCGCTCAGCCGATCAGGTGAAATGAATCAATTTCACACAGATTCGAACAATAATGTAACATCTAAAAATTATGTGACATGTGACCTTCCGACAAATTTGTTGTATATATTTATTCTTAAAACTACATGATGACCAAATTACTTCTTAGTTATGATGCATGTTAGCATGTAAGTATAAACAATGTCTTGATGATAAAAGCTACAAATATTGAATTGTACCGTTGAAAGGGCCACAAATATTTCACATATTTATGCAAAAGCAATTATATTTTCGTATTGCACTGCCAAAGGCATTAAGCTATAGAACAACTAATAGACATATAATATCTATGCACGTTCAACATACAACCATGAAGCACAACACCTTTACTAATGCGTTGATAACCTAAATCCAGTTCGCGTCACAATCACTTTGCAAACTTCAAATTGATGATTTCTGTTACCGTAAAACAAAGGTGTTTTATGCGGAATATGAACAAGCAAGCGACGCTGTTTTAAGCGCAATATGAGAGTTATCACGCTTAGTTTTGAAATAAGTTTTTGGTTCGGCAGATTGCCTCGTACTTGTGTGGAGTGATATAGTTTAATGTGTTAATCTATCTGTAGGAAATCCACAGTACATACGAGTTTACCACCTACTTTGTCTTTTAAATTGCCTTGTACATGGGATAGTATGAAGTTATATTTGAGGCGTCACACTTCTATAATCGAACAATCTCCCTGAATACACACGGCATAACAGTAGCTCATACCGAACGGTACTAAATTTAACGTTTCGGATTGCAGCATTTATATACACAGATATTTTGAATTATTATCATTCAAATAAAGAGTAAACAGGGTAAATGCATAAATTCACCTGGCATTTCAATTTAAAACGCGTGTTTACAATGTACGGACATAATCGAATTTAATCTTTTCATTTTCGGGCGTGCGAAACACATGGATTCCGCAGTCCTTTGGGTAAGTCTATGTATGGTTTCCTGGAGGTGATATGTCGGTTCTCAGGTTTAAAATAAACATCCTCAGACCCTCAGCGCTGCTAACGGTTTTCTAACTGACCCTGATTAAATCTAGTAATACAGACTTTTGTAAAGCCGGGGGCGGCGTAAACTTCTGTCCATAAAATCGGAAGAGGGATATCATTTTATCTCCAGAAATAAGGTAATTAAGGAAAAAATTGCCCGAAAATATAGTTTCCAGACTAGACTCCGTGTTCAATAGCTTACGTGCTTAGCGTCAATATCCTATGTTCAGAAGCCTGGCCCTTGAGGAAAATTGACCATCAGCAAATGAAATAGTACACGCAACTATAACAGCTACACATTGCCTGGCTGAGAGGCGTAGAAGGAATCAATTTTAAATAGAGAACCAGGAAAGCAACGGACAACAGGCACATGGACCTTACGTGAACTTAGTACGTCAACGAAGCCTTGCCATCTAACATATGTTTATATTAAAGTGCAGGGAAGTGTTATCCGTTCCCAGTATACACTCTTGTTCAAACAAAACCTAGCGCTGAAATTGTCGATTTAAAACACTTAATTGACTAGTAACTACAGTTTAGATTTAGTTAAACTGAATTGACACAGTTTAGATATGAAACTAGTAACATATATATACACCAAGAAACATTTTATTACATGTCTTTGGGAGAACTCAATGATCCAGAAGCATGTAGTAGCCGTATTGCACGAGCGATAAGACGTAAGGATGTGCTTAGTTGTTAAAAACACCATAAATTGCGCAATAGAACGTGGACACTTGTCTAGATATATTTATAACTGTTCGCGGAACAAAACCAAATTGCTTCGCGAGAGTTTCTATATCGATCTTGTGTTCTGCGTGCACAAATTCTCCCAGACTTATAAGGCCGAAACGGATAAAATCAACAATATGAATAAAACAAATAATTACTAATAAACTTCAAAAAATTTATCCAAATTGTCCTAGCCATTGTTGTGTTACATTTTCCAGTTAAATGAGGAGTAACCTTGGCAAATTGTAGCCAGACGGGCATCTAAAAAGTGGGTCCTGTTATTTGCATTTATATTTTATTGCATATAAATCAGTTAAATTCTCGACCATCATTAAAAATTCAATGTCCATGCGATGCTGCTGTTCGTAACAGCAATGCTTTTACAATATATTGCAAATTAATATCATGTTAAAAGCGCTTTAAGAAACCATATCGTTGTAACAGTTAGGATATATAAGCTTAAATGCATTACTTCAATTTGCCTACAGACTATAAACACCAAATTCATCTGATTTTACCATGAATAACGCGCGTTGTTCAAATCTTGCTTCCTATATTTTTAAATTTAAAGGATATTGAAATGTTAAAGCGCAGTGGAAAAATCTATTAATACTGTATTACTTTATGGCCACAAAGCTTGGGAAACGCATGCCATTGTTTCATTCCCATGATAAAATGTTGAGTGATGGGTTGCGTTTAACCCCAATATCCTATTTTAATGGAAGAACGGTTGTAAAGTAGATGCGTGCTTTTGGTACCACTCGACACATGACTTCAACGATGCTGGCGGGAACTTTGGTTAAAAACAACAATGGTGGCACTACAGTAAAGTGTTTGATTAACTGAAAAAGTTTCACATTAAAAACTACTAACGTCACGATGTTTACCTTTATATTAAATGACGCTTTAGCCAGAGACGAAAGTCCAGAAAATCTGCCCAACTGAGGCAACAATATACAATTTGAAGAATAGTATTCTTGTTCATAAATTAAGGCTATCATAAGATTTAGATTGCAATGCTTGTTGATGAAAATTAACTGTTGTTTAGAACATTCTGAATCTGTTTAGTAAATAAAGTATCAAAAGTGACACCCAGAAAGCATTCATATTGAATATAAGGTTGCGACAACATTACATATTCAAAATTAATGTCTTGCTATAAATAAAATTGATAAAATGATAATGTCAAATAGACTATAAATTCACTAAAATTCCGTAATGCGTAATGTCCGAATAGTCTTGATGTTATCCCCATTTATGATTTTCAATTTATCGCTAGGTTGCGGCTTGGTGTCGGTATGTATCCATTTTTCATTGTTCTTAAAACCTGTTTAATTTTTTTCGTACGAATCATTATATTATATTATATTTTATTAAATATAAAATATATTTCGTACAATATTGAACAAACTTTTGCTGCTGCTGCGACTTGAACCTGGGTGCTTTGGGCGCGAGCCTCGTTCTCTAGCCACTATACTATTTGGGAGCTGTTGCTTGGTTTCTTAAGGAATCTCGCCAAGTGAGCAAAAAACGGCTCCCGTGCAACCGCACGCCGAACTGCAAACTCGGTTCGCGCATGGCTTCACAATGTACTCTGCATCAAATATTTTACACAATGCGGGAAAGGATTATTCGAGCGATAGTCCAAATTTCGCTTAACGCTTTCCCATATGAATCAATGACTATTTCGTACAAAATGGAACAAACTTTTGAACAAACGAAAGTTCACGGTTTGGGATAGTACTCGATATACGATTAGCAACATGTTCAGGTGGGCTGCTTATTAATATTTATTATTAAGTTAAAGTGCGGTCTGCTACTGTGGCTGCTCCTCATCACGCAACATCACACAATTTGTAAAAATAATATTAACAGCATAAGAGTCCAACACAGGAAGTCATACACACGCACAGGTAATACATATAGGTATAATCATACATAGAGAGATACATAACTGAAGTGCCTAAAACATACACAAACATACAGAAGGGACAAACAATCACAAAAATACACAATCATACACGCAAAGATATACAAACGAATGACACACACAGAATCATAAACATGCACACACATACTGATCTGTACACATTTGTAGACACAGAGAGACAAACCCACACCTGAAGACACACACAAACATAAATTCCACAGACAACACACATAAAAATACACGGAGAACGTAGACGAACGTAGACATGCGCACGACGCAAGTTACACTAGCGTAGTCACAGACATAAACAGACCGAGGTGTACATATATAGATATACAGATGAGACGCACACACTTAGAGACATTCAAACACATAGACACAGAGAGATACATCAAACTGAAACATACAATAGAAATACACAAACACAACGTAGAGACGTGCACAGATAGACATACACAGCGACCCAAACACAATCAAACATATACAGAGAGACGTGCATGCACCGGTCCATACACGCACACACCGTAAACGTTTAATACGCATAGATAGGGGTACAAAAAATGCACACAACCTTACACAGGGAGACATGCAAACAGAGAGGTAAACACGCCATGAACTCTCACATAGATATAAAGAGAGACATATACGGCCAGAGACATATACATAAAGAAATACACATACATAAAAGCGCACAGAGAAACATAAACACTCAGAGACATACACAGAGATATACCTTCGCATTCACACAGAGAGACATGCAAAACAGAGTCATGCACAAGAGGGACATATGCACTCATACACGTTACGCGCACAGAAACACGCAAATATGTCAACACACACGTCGTTAGCCGCGTTACTTTATATAGGCACAGCACGGGGAAGTTTTGTTCGGCTATCGACTACACCATTCCACGTGTAGTATACTATAAATACCTACACTATATAATAAAACATATGCTGCAAGTGACACCATCAACCTAACTATGATGTCTAAATCAACCTATTGTTTTTCCTGACGGGTGACAACACACACAGAAACATGGTGGAATAATAGCATGGTGTAACTGAATCCATGTAACTTTAACGAAAACTTTACGGTGCATTATACACCATACCTATGCCGACATTACACTACCTATGTATACAGTCTTTAAATAGCATCAGAAACACTATGGCATCCAAAAGCCAGTATGTTAACATAGTATATCTTGAACCATGTTGTTATTAACGTTGCAGCGCCCTAGCAAAGAACCCGGAATATCAAATGCGATAAGCATAATTTGCGTCTAGATCAATCAATTTTGCATGCAATTCATTGTTAGGTGTTTACCAAACACGAAAAACAGATTCACTGAGGCCGATAGGTATGAATCAAAATTATTAAAGTAGACATTTTCCCAACGCTACAATTCTACGGGGACGATACATACTACATCTTGCAAATGTTTTACAGTTATGTACATGCGGGTTACTATGAGTTTATATGCATACATACATGCATGGTTAACTTGCTAGATTTCTGGGGGATCCGCCTACATATCAACCCCAGACATATACTACATACACATATACAAACTTGATCAACAGGGCCCAATTTTGGGGGAGGGAGGACGCCAGACATATTTCTAATTACATTCATGATTGACCAACTTGCCATATTTCTAGGGGGACGACCCGCATGGCCGTCCTACAGGCATATTCCTGGGGGATGCGTTCGTGTCAATTTACGAACGAAAGGGTTTTATGTTGTGTTTTGCTGCACAGTGTTGCTCAAACGAAAACAAATTATAGCAATATTGTATTTTCAATTAAATAGAAAAATGTAGTTCACAGAAATTCTTTCGTTTTCTATTTCATTTAAAATTCGGATTAATCATTTCAATGGTATAAATGCACCGTGTTTCCGCTCTTATAGTATTTGGGAATTGGCGACCAAATCCCTTCATTATAAACGTATTTGTAGCCTATTCATTGAGTATATATTATTGCAGAAGATTATAAATATTTTTGTTCCTTGGAAGGCACACATCTAAGTATTTTCAAATATACGACAGCAGAATTGTAATTAAACAGAGTCATAGTTTAGTTTCTAAGCATACAGTTAAAACATTCAGCTGCATCACATGAGTTGAGTTAATGACATAGCCACACACACAGTTGAATATTGATAGATAATTTAGAAAATTAAGTGTATGTAAAAAGTTAGAATATCCAGTAGCGAGTCTAGGATTTCACGAAGTCGGATCCCGGGGTGCCGCACCACCTCCCCCCTCCCACGAGGTGCTCTTTCGAGGCGTTGCTTCCCTCCTCAGCGATTTTGACACGAATAGAAAAATGTTAGGCGAGGTGCGTAACCACTGTACAGTAAAATTCTGCCAAAACGTTTTGGTTACCCTCCTAACCTACACCCCGCCGAGACCATCTACTCCCGGTCAGAAGACGGACCTATGCATGCCTTGGTGGGGTTCTGACCCAAGGGTACCCTTTGCATCCGCACTTGTAAACATCAATAGGCGACAGAATAATTATTTTACCGAGGAACGACAGTTTAATTAACGAATTAGCCATCCCGGGATGTCCAAAAACGCAAATTGGAGTTGAAATAAAATATAGCTTTGCTAACTATAAAACGCAGTTACTTATTTATACTATATAGAGGCGCGTCATTCAGCGAATTCCCAACTACTACTAAAATTGATCATGAATTAATGTTATTGGAGAAAAAACAGATTAAATCTAAATATGTTGTCTTGATGTCTACTTCAGTGATAAAACAGCCATGTCTTAACAACCACAAAACATGATTCAGAAACAACAGAAAATTTGGTTGGATCGTCTGCGTTGAATTTTTGGTTTGGACATAGCCAGAAATAGTAAATGCAACCTGGCACTATATGTTTGCTAATCAATACAATTATGAGATATCACTGTTATTTATAACGGTGCTGGTTTGATACAAATTGGCGTTTTTTTTCTGAATTCAGTTCGCCATGATTGAACTGTATTCGGGAAAAGTAACCAATGGTTTAGCAATAAAACAAGTAACCAAGCCATTTATTACTAATTATTAACATTTTGGAAAGGATAGCGGTGTATACAAATGTAACGAACGACTCTGCAAATGGAACAAGTTCTTTCAAGCAGTATCTGGCACAGTAGCGTTAGGATCCAGTTGATAAGAGTAGCTGCAAATTTAGGATTTGAAATAATATCTTAATCGGCTTCGAGCAACAAATGTCAGCAGTCCAGAACACTAACAATTATTTGGAAATTGTTCAAAAATGGTGAACAGCATCTGGACGTTAGCTATCTCTTTCAAGCTCAGCTCTACAATTTGGCATCAGCGCATATTGCAACGCGTCGTACAATTTCCGGCATACCGTGTTCTGGATGTCTGCACGCGCATTGTTATTCGCTCGCTTTGAGAGGTTTCTTAAGGCGCCGAGCCACAGATCTTATATAACACTGTGGTTTGCATACGCTGTTCTCACCCAAGCGATCCTGGTCCGAGCCGCGGCGATGGCTTTAATTTGACAAACAATAGACAATACGCAAACCAGCCGGGTGTTAAACTGCTATAGATATAAAATAAGTGTTACGTAAAATATTAGATGAACAGATGAAATATTGATACATTTTTGACAAATCGATTCATATAATAATTTTAGCTATAAAAAGCAGACATGAATGCTACTCGTTAATGGTCGCACTGAGCAAATGGAGTACACATGATATCAGGCGGTACCGTTTTCAAACTGGTTTGGTAGCTAAGCACCCTTAGTAAAAAAGTAACAAGTTTATATCGGTACAGACACTGTCGGTCTTGATTTCAGACTGATACGACCTGCTGAACGGTGTGACTGTTGTTGGCTACGATAAGATATTCCCAATGGTATGTTGAGGACATGCGGTGTAGGCGAGTTTTTTATTTGCTGCAATATATTGTACTTTTTGCTTTACGCTGTAAACGTTCGACATAGATATCATTTATACAAGACAGCACATACAAGACATGTTTGAGGTCCATTACGTTTGTAGAATACTAAATACCGAACATTGTTAACCAATCGTGCAATCAACGCCAGCGAATCTAGTGCTAACTAATATATCACGGTCATGTAAGATACTGCACGTTCATTTGGAAAACGTTCCGTATAGGCCGGGTGTGGCACGCGGATAACGTTGGCCTGCCCCAAGTTTTCTATAAAAAACGTGCCGTTAGGCGCCCTCACAAATTTTCCGGTAACGGCCATTCCTCTTTTGAGTGACGTACTGCACCTTTGAGTATAGGAATGGGACGGAAAATATGCAACACAACACTACATATTACCTGACTATATTTTATGCTCAATTTATTCAAATAACTAGGAAAGTCGTCACTTCTTAAAAAATATAAACTATTTTAACGAACAGATCAGCCAGAATCAGCTATCAAAGTATTAAATCTATTGCATTCTTAAATTTACATAGTGTCTAAGAGTCGCTACAGTAAAATATTTAATGACAATTCCTGGCAAATGTCCAAGTTTGCTATTATCTATGGGGTCGTGTTTAACATCTCCGACGACTGCGCAAAAATCAAAAATCAAAAATATCAAACTATAGTATGCGACTTTGTTGTGGAAATCAGTCCCAAGACTCTGCTTAACTACCAGACCCTAACGTTAAAATTGAATGCATTTTTAGAGCACTTAGTAATTTTAATGGTTAGACACTGTTATTTGTCGCGTGGTAAAGGTGTTAAAAATACTAAAATGTTGACATGAAGGATCGAGTTAAATTTGCAAAGACAACGAGCTTAGCTGAATGTGTACTGTCAGTGTCAATACTCTTAAACCATACAGTAGACAGTTTGGGAGAACTTTTAGGAAAACTCATAACCTCAGACCTCAGACAGTTTTTAATTCCCATGCTCATTACTTAATTACCTGATATTTTTGGACCGATATAAACGACAAGAATTACAACACCTTGGTGTTGCTGGATTATTTTTAGGCAGATCAACATCCAAACTTTATAGATATTTCACTCAAAGTTTTCTCTTTACGGTAGATCTGGTTTTTAATAATATTCAATCCATCCTTGCTGATAGAACAAAAAATTCAAAACAGTGAACATTTTGTGTTGTTTGTCTTTATGTTCGTTAGGGCTTAGTTTATAAGTGTCGATTGTATTACATTTTTCATGAGTTTATATACAATAAATGTTTATTATAAAACGCGGTAAAATTTAAATTTAGCGTTGATAAAACGATTTTTAAACATAAATAGCCTTAATTTAGTCTTGGTTTCACTGAGTGTTTCCAGGCCAGTTTGTGATATTCCGAGCACGTTGTTCTGAGAGCAACAAAATTAACATGTATGACATATAATACACAAAAACAATAAGTACCTTATGAAAAGTACACGAATTAAAATAGTGCAAATTACAGGAACGAAATAAATTTAACCACAACGATGGCACACAAATCCACCTTCAATTCCAGGTATAGTATTCTTTGCGAAATCCTTAATATCATTTATATTTTTCTTGTGAGAGTTACTGCGAATGAACTAGGCAAGAATTGAATAGTAATTTACAGACTATTTTGCTAAATTTGCACTGTACACCAAAGCCCAATTATACAATCATAAGTCTTGTTCGAGTTTCATTTCCTTGGTATTGCCAACCGTAGTAAACAAATCTGGATATTGAGACTCAAGTATATGAATATTGTTCACGGTTGATACTTGAAACCTTAATGTCTTGAGAGTAGTTACAAAAACAACATAACTGCTATTGTTGTATACTTCTCGGTTGGTTTCTCGTGAACATTAGTATCGTGGAGATTAAAACCGCTTATTTGCCGTAAAAAATACACGCTAAAATAAAACAAATCATATTCCAATAGAACAGCACAACTTAAATTACAGCCGCATAAATTATATAATGACGGAAATTGGTCGCTATCGCAACCTAGTATCACAAATATGAAACAGTATATTGATTTAGAGATCAGTAAGTATTGTTTTGTGTTCAGTGAACCTTCCAAATTTCTGGTCTTGAGGCAATAATTTTACTTTCAACTTCTTGAACCATTGTACATACAGAAGGCGGTATTATACAGTAAGAACGTATAAATTCGTCACTGAACTGTTGCCCGAATTTCCACGCCTAGATTTATGGCAGTAATAAGAAATAATGAACATTGGTTTTAACAATAACTATATTCTTAAAAAATTTAATCTGATCGCATACTTATTTACGTTTTAGCGGGTATTGCAAATGGCTACTACGCGTTTAACCGCTAGGTTCATAGGTGCAGCACATGGTCAGAGCTTTTTAGAACACATGTGCATCGAGACGTTTATAATAGTGCGAATTTACGCGAAATGAGCTAAATAATAGAATTTGTAAGTTTTAGTTAATTGCGAAATACATTTTAAACCTGCTTAACAATGAGCATTTTACACCCACTTATCGCGTATCGTAAATTCATGATTCCGTTATAAATTACTTTTCAACCAATACAGGAGATTCCAGATTTATGAAACTCTACAGGAAAAATGAATTCTGTCGATTTGTCCTCACGGGATAATTTTATCTTATAGATGGTATCTTAAAGAAGTATTAAGCGCAACTTTAAATAAGTAACCAAAATAAACTCTGACAATTTTATGAACAATTTTCCACAGAAAAATCAAATCATCGCGTATTGTTCTTAATCGAAAAAATCCAATTTCCACCTTTATTTTTTCTGGATTCGAATGGCTTTAAATTCGCGGTATTTTCTTCGTGAAATTTTGCAGGAAAGATTTCGACAAATCAATGTACTTATAATTGTTCGAGTTTAATTTCCAAACAAGTGCATCGACATGCACAATTAGGTTAGGTAAAGTTGTTTTTTCGTAGCTAAAATCATGCAGACTATAATTATGTGTTAACAAAAGGCTCAATTGCACGAATCATATGTTACAGATGTTCCCAGCAGACTACTACGCCCGTAACTTGCAGGATTAACAGATCAACCTTAACAAATACCGGAAAAAATAATGATATGTTTCCAATCATTTTCTCAACTCTCTTCCTGCAAAGATATCAGCAAGCACGTAAAAAAGCTGTTCAAACCAAATAAAATAGCCAATGCCTATAGCAGAAAAGCTGAGATTCTATTATGAACAGCTGAAAATTCGGCATAAAGACACTGTAAATAGTTGGACATATCCATCACGTTGAGTGGAGTAAACATCATCAAGATTCATCAGTGTTTTAGAAAAAACATAAGGAATTGTTACACCGTCGCCAACAAATACTGATCATAAACTGACTATTTAACACTATAGCTTTATATACAGGACTTCTTACAAAGGCCTCATTTTCTGACCTCAAGTTAAAGACAGGTCCTCGTAATGTACAATCTGTACAACTACGAAATTATTGAGTTTCCACCATAGGGCCCAGTATGTAAACACAAAGATTAGATGTTTCAATATACAAAGCGTTGCCAAGTGGCGAAAACCCAACTACCGTCGCATAGTAAAACATACCCGAACACTGCGTAACTAGCCGCAAAATTATATGGCTAGCATTATGAAATTCCGGTATTCCCATACACCAAACTGGGCATATTTATTCCCATGTTCTTCTGTTTCTAAGACTTCAATAAAATCTCCAAATCAGATTACGTAGATATTTTTTACAAAACTCTTAAGCTTAGTTCTTTTGAGAGATTTGGAACACTACAGCCATTTGCAGCAATTACTTTTGGATCCAAAACTATATGCACCACCAACAAAAGTTATTTTCGCGGTAAATATTTAAACACTTGTAAATAGCACACATGTTTCTCAACATGTCAGCAAATGATGGAGTAATGACCATGGATTGAACACAACAATGTCAAATTATACGGGCGTTGTCAGTCGTGGGCCCAAAAATTGGCAGTAGGCAACTTTACCTATGAATTACTTTAGTTTAATGATGCGTAATTTACAATAGAAATATCAGATGAAAATATTGTCTCAGTTGCTCGTGTTAACTTATTTCGGATTTTCGTCAAGGAATAAACAAACGACCGGCCAGTGCTCGATACCAAGCTTCTGTCTATTACAAACTTGTGACAACCTCAGTATGCCAAAGATATTAAGAAAGCTCATTTATCGAATTTTTGACTCAAGCTCGAAGTTTAAAGTTAAGAAGTTTTCTGCATTCAAATTATTACAGGTTTGGCCCACGTAACATTGAGTGGCGGTACGTTATAACGTTAGAAAAAGAACATCATAGTGGGGGGTGGCAGCTCCCGATTTAGGGTTAGGCTTAGTGTATGTCTCATATAAGGACCTTAGCTTAGGCTAAGACTAAAGCTTAGGCTTTGTATATCGAGAAAGGCGTGGCCTGCATTTTATTTCCGCCACTCAGAGTTACTTGGGCCACAGGTTTGATGCCATGGTGTTATCGATGGATAGCAATTTATTGATGGATTTTGGTGAAAGGCACTAAAAGTATATATTAGATAAATTTAAGCTAACATAATCATAAATTAAATATCAGCACTGGGATAAACAATACGTGCGTCACCGGAAAAGAACTCAAATTCTCCGATACTTTGAACTGAATCTGCCACAAAACTAGAATACTGGGTTCACTGGGAAGAAATATCAAAATTTACACTAGAAAAAATCCTCAGGTATCTTGTGATATCACAAATTAGAAATTTAACCTTACCTTCCATTTTGTACAAGTCATACTAAAATTCCTAAATCGAAATAACAGATTTCAAATTTTTATCATGATGAAAACAGTTCTTGTTCACGAAAGGAAGGTCATGTAGTCAAATGTATAATCACGTATACGCAGAACCTAAGTAGCATTGTACTGAAAGTCGTTTCAGTAAAATTGGTTAATCCATTCCACACATACACTTGTTCCGAATAATACTATAAATTAACAGTATCATTATTTGGTTAAATGTGCAAAAAGAATGATTTAACATGAAAAATAAGACGAGAAGTAGATTTATAAACGCATATATACCGAAATCGCTAAAACACAGGAAAGAGAAACATTTTGAGCCATCAATGAATTTAATTTTTCGACCAGCCGTTGCTGAGTTATAACGATTAAAAGCTACACAGTGAATTATTTTCGCTACCTATGTGATCTTAGATTAGATGATACAATGCCCTATTACCTAAGGTAGATGGGAATACAAATATCGAAGTTTTTGGCAGCATTGGCAACTTTGTTTAACTAAAATATGTTCTTACTGTGCAATTCAAATAATAAAAAACATGATTCTACATTAATGCTGGCTTTGGAGTAATTCTATTAAGTAATTAATTCTACATTAATGCTGGCTTTGTTTAACTAAAATATGTTCTTACTGTGCAATTCAAATAATAAAAAAAAAGATTCTACATTAATGCTGGCTTTGGAGTAATTCTATTAAGTAATTAATTCTACATTAATGCTGGCTTTGTTTAACTAAAATATGTTCTTACTGTGCAATTCAAATAATAAAAAACATGATTCTACATTAATGCTGGCTTTGGAGTACTATGGCCAGTTTACATGATAACTACTTTTTGACTGAAGGCTGTCTTTATCAACCCCAAGGTTTATTACAAACCAATTTTCAGTACATAATTATAACAAACATATATTTCTTAAAAACTTTAACTGAAGCGGTGATTATGGATGGAACTTTATATTTTTATATTATACGAATATTTTCATATATAAGCCAGAAAATATTGATAGTAATTAAATCTAATTGTTTACTTAGTTTATGGGTGTTTTTGGTAGAGCAATTAATTTTCTATGTAGCTGAAAACGTTGGCTGCTGTTGTCAGTATTTACGCTGCAGGGTTTGGTCAACAAGGGCTTGTCAATGGTTCCATGGTACCCAAAATACACGAAACGGAAATATTTCTGTACCCGCTCGAGCTATATGAGCGTTTTTGTATCATTTACAGAGTAATTTATTCTCTATGTATTTATACATTACGAGCACAATATCAGCTATATCTTCTCAACCATTCAAGCAACATGACTGATATTTGGTAGCCTATTTTGTAATTGAATGCTCAATTTAGCTGTGTACATCTCGCTGAATTACATATTCTATGGTCAGAATTTGTCATCTTGACGATAAGACAAGCTGCTAGTTACACCAGGAATATTAACATTAATGACGAATACATGGGCTGGGTTTCAGAGACAGAACTCAACGTATTAGTGGATGTTTGCCATGAATTACAACTGAAAATGGCTCCTTGCTTTGAATTGTCTCTGTCGATTTCTGTTTTGAAAGCGGAGAAAAATTCAACCTGTAGCTAAACATCCCAAAAGGATTACCTTCTGGAGCCCAGTGTTACGTGCGAAATTTATGCTTAAGTAATGTCTGCAAGCCGCGCACCGCAACTTTCTATATTTGGTTTCAACACTGTATATTAACTAACTGCTGGATTCTGTAATGAACAAAAATTTTATATCAACTCTAGAATAAGTGATACGCGTATCGCCTGAAAAGAAACCGGATAGAATTTTGAACTAAATTTGACGCAAAACTTAGGTCCTAAGTTTAATAAGAAAAATGCTAAAAATAACACTAAAAAGATTTCATGTACAGTACGATTTATTAAAGAAGAAAAGATTTCATCATACATACAATATAACCTCAAAATCGCTTTAAAATTTCAAATTTGACTAAGGATTCGTCACTTTTAGGCCCTGAACCTATGCACATCCAGCGAAATGTATAATCACACAAACGCAGAACATCACTCTCTTTTGCGAAATGTAACTTCATTATAATAGTTAAGAAGGTACATGAGTAGATTCTGCAACTAAAGTTGCGGTTACCCTAGTCAAACTGTTCAATAAAATAGTTTTTAATAGACAGAGGACAAGACGTAGACTTAAAAATTCGTAAGTGGGATACCAAGAAACATCCCCTGAACCTTTTGTGCCCACTTCCCGTTGTTTAGTTATGATAATCACCAAATATATATATGAACAAATATTTATAATAGCTGCTACGTGTTCTGAAATTATGCGAGTCAAAAATTTTTACCGGGTAAAACTAGTCCATTAGGTTTTTGAACCCCACTTTTGTCACATAAACTTAGTACATCGTTATGCTGCGTTCATGTCATAATCTGACCGCTGTTTGAAACATTTATCCGCCAGTCGTCGCGACTCTACCGTATAGATAGTCAGAGTCACATTCATACTGTAAATCGATTTATCAAGATGTACGACACGCCCCTAGCTACTACATATTTGTTTACAGTGTCGTACAAACCCTTAGCTACAAAGATGTCGCGAATTAACAGTAACGGACACCGTTTGTAGCTAATGCGGTGTATAGTCATTGTGATGTGAAAATCTCAATATTTGTGTCTCGGCCAAATGTATGTTGAAGAGTTTAAATTGCACACCGTCAATAAAATTACAAAGAGACGATGTCCTGTCACTATGTCATGACTAAATAATCTCTTCTTTATAATTATATTGACGGTGTGCTTGACAATGTCGAAAAGTACCAATACCCCAGCTTGAAAAATTTAATGAAAAAACCTGGGTGTCGACGGTAGGCCTGACAGTGTATAGTTGGGAACATTATATCGTAAATGCCGCATTAATATATTCTTTAAGAATTTGTTCATTTATCGTTGTAGATTTATAATTACTAATTACTAAGATTTACTTTAAATTTTTATTGAGCCGCGAGCGAAGCGAGGAAACATTTATGTGTATGCGCACTGATAAATTTTACCATGTGTCTGTACGTCCGTCCGTCTGGGCAGTTTTTCAAATATCTCAGAAAAGAATTAAGATATCACCTTGGCATTTTGCATATAGTTTAGCCCCTGATCCCGTATATGTAACATCAATGCTAGTCGCACATAAGGTATGGCAGACCTCAAAAACAGGCTACACCCTTCATTTTTGTAACCGAGGAAAAATGAATCTTTCAGTTATATTGCAAAACACAGGCCTCATATCACAAAACGCCCAAATCTTATGCGATCTACAACTTTGGTGAACAACACTTTTTCCAAGACTCGTGGATAAGGAGATGTAGAACACAAAGTGTAGTAAGAAAACACCGATTTTAACACTTTATAATATATCACATTATTAGCAAGCATTGTATTTTGTCTATAAAGATTGTCGAGGCTGCTGAAAACGGTGAGATGATTGATATGAATGAACCTGTGACCGGCGTGCCCTTTTTGTGACCACACTGTATCACCTGGGGCCAACTCTTCTACTCTTGACCCGTACGTGATTTCGTGGTTTTCAAACTAATGCTGTATTTTGTTGCATCTGCGATTATAAAAGTTTTCGAAGTTGCTGAAAACAATGGAATTAATTTGAACATATCTTTTTAGAATGGTTCTGAATCTTCCGGGAATCCTCCCCTTCAGGCATGAAAGATAACCATGTTTTCAATTGATTGTTGCAAGTTGTTACATCGGTGATTATAAAGCATATCGACGGTGCTGCCAACGATGGAGTGATTCTTTTAAATGTATCATTGGCCGATGTAGACGTTTAGAAATAGTACTATAATCTCTGAAACCTAGTCCGCACTCGAGCTATGAACTATTTCGTGGTGTTCAATCAAATGCAATGATTTGTTGCATCATATGTGATAATACGCAATCTCTACGATTTTTCTGGATCTGATGCAATGATTCATTGGAACATAACTGTGACCAACGCACCCTTTTTGGAATTGTGCTGAAATCACCTGGGAGCCAACCCCCTTGATTACAACATCCTTTCGTTCATCTCAGTCTACTGCAATAGTTTTGTGCTTCAGCGAGAATAAGGGTTTTATAGATATCTAAAACGATGAGGATGTTCATTCAAACTCACCAGAGATTGTAAATGTAATTGCAATTTTGCTCGCTAGACTATAATTGTCGCTTCGCTCATGAGTTGACCCTCAGTTGAGTATTTATAAGTAAAATACTTTAAATACATACAATAAACATTATTTAACGTCAAACTGAAAATTGGGCTTTTTACAGATTATTTAGTCCCTTGCAGCGATTTGGCTCGTTTGTATGGTCGTTTCTGCCTTTTCGCCTGCTCTACACCTTGCAAGAATTAGTCGTAGCGTTGCTTGCCAAGCTTCCCGAGTTATGTACGCATGTTGTGATAACCTTAAACGAACCAGATTGCACGAGATTGAACAACTAACCTACACAACCGTGCATAGAGATCTCTGAATGTTAGGAAATCGGAGTTACATGTAACTTGTGACATAATTGCATCAAAGTTTTATATAATATATGCTATGCAACAGCTGCTATTAAATCATTTGTTAGTTTTTATTCAGGCATATTCATATAGACAAGACACTATGCCGCGACCGTTGGACTGAAAAGCTCACCATTGTTTCAAAATAGATCGATGATTTGCCCAAGAAACTATTGCGGCTAGCTAAGAATATAATTAATTTTAAGTAAACAGTATTTGATATACCAACTAGGTGCTGCGAAAAGTGTATATTGAGGCTGTACTCATAAGCAGATGAACGCATTGCGAGGAGTCAACAATGGGCTTCTAGTTGCAGTCACTAGGTTCCATTTTGAGAAATTTCACATACACAATCATCACACTTCTGTCAAACACTTCAAACGAATACAACAGTTTACGACGAATTAGTTGTTGCTGTGGCATAAGGTTTTCAACCCAGCGGTTATAATTTATATACGACGCGAGTACTTCCATGACCAAATCAGGGATCTGGGGCATGTTATATTCCGAATATAATATCGAAAGCAGTTACCAGTAAACATTCCCACCAAAAATATTCTGTTAACAGCACTACGACATCGTCAACGCTATATGACAAGCCGATTTATATCATTTTGCATTGTAGCGGGTCTGTATGCACGGCCTATCGAGTATATACTTTCAAACATTGTAACCGAATATCGGAAGCTTTATGCTATAACAAAACCAGCATTCTCACCACTGATTTTTTACATATAAACTGCTTATTTCCAGCTTACAGCGACACAAAACAAAAATCGACTAAGCGTGCAGCAAAGCCAACATTCTTTCGAAAATATCCAAACAATAATCCAAATTTAATAATACTGCTTTCTGCTCCGAGTTCGGTATCACCAGATGACAATTAAAATTCATGTCGCGGCTACACTTTTTTCTGTTTATTATAACAAAAAAACTATTTCGACTGTCAGATTTTCTATACGACATCATACTACTAGCTAGTTAATTATAAAAGCCTGATCAAATATTAAAATGTTAGATTCTACAAAGGAGTTTGCTATATTTTCGAATAGAATTTGTGTTAATTTAAAAATGTATAAAAACATACGCCTAGCTGTCCGAAAATTATCGAAAGTAGTGATGTTCCACATTTGTATGCAGCTACACAGATGGAACACATAGACTATCCGGAACAATTAGAAAACCTTTAACAAACGTAACCTCAATCATACGTAACTTTGTTGAACAGAGTGAGTATTTGAAGAACCGTATAAGACTAGGACACCGCATATATACAGCGCATCGCCGATATGCAGTTTAAAGCTGCACAAACCGCCCCTTGGGCTCAACCAAAGAAAAAAGTATGTTGAACCACTAACGAAACAATATCAACTGTACGTGTGATGTGCAATTCGAACTGCCACATTCAAAAATCTATTCTTAAGAAAGCCTAGACGCAAGGCTCACCACCGATTAAAACACAAAGTGGATGGGTTTTGTTGATGAGCTTAAATTTTTAGTGACTAATCCAATTTCTTTGGTCTCGTCAAAACTGTGCAGAGAAAATACAACGGAGTTGCCGACGTCATTGTACATAAGTCCTGGACACAGCATAGCAAACCCGTAGAAAAAATCGAACGCTGCGCTGAACACTTTTGTGAATTACTAAACGTGAAACTACCCCCACAACCTATCCGTGAGAAGGAACAGGATATTAAGGTTTTTCACACAGTGGTTCTAGCACCGCCACTGTGCATGCAGGAAATTGGCTCAGCCATCGCTAAACCTAAAAATATGAAAACACCAGGTGCATATGGGTTAAAGAAGATATTCAAAACCGGCAGTCAACCTCTGAACGCCTGGCTGAAAAAAACGCTTCCACCGTATATGGAGTTCATAACAATTAGCCGATTTTTGGCGAACAACAATAACTGTTCCTTTTTTTCAAAAAAGACGGGAAATAGCAATGCCAATATTATAGTGATATATCACAGCTTAGCTTTGCTTTCATGATTCTCAAGACTATTGCGCCTGAGCGACACTGGAATCAGTGGGACTCAGTCACACGAGATAATCAAGCCGTATGCTCTTCTAGCATAGGCTGCGTAGACAAAATTTCAGCACTTCGCCACAGCTGCGCCACCCGACGTACGTTGTATTTATTGACTTCAAGTCAGCATTTGATTAGGTTGACCGCTGCCGCTCATATAACATAATGGAATCGGATAGAATACCTGCGCAGCTGCTGGCGATAATCAAGGAAATATATGCCGAGAGCTACAGCAAGGTTTTGAGTCGAGATATTTCGTCATCTGCCTTTGCAATAGAAACCGTTCAATATATATTCCATATATTCAATTGCGTAGTGGACTTGGTGCTGTCAGATCTTGGCTCCCGTTGCCTTGTAGTATCGAACTGTGACGACGCTCGCATACTTGATCATGACTACTCCAAACTAGCAGAAACCGAAGCCGACCTGTAAACAGCGTTAACCTCCTATAAGAGTGCAGCAGCAGAGTCGGTCCACAATTAAACTCTCTGAACACAGACCCGATACTGTACCACGCAATTCTGATTCAATCTCAACGGCGGAGCTACAGAGAACGTCGCAAGTATTTCCAATCTCGGATTCATAATAATAACAGGCAATGGCTCATCGAATGCCCACATTGGTGATCGAAATTCTAGCGCCTCTATTGCCTTCCACCAACTGCACAAAAACATTTGGCGCAAACGCCAAATCTCTGTCGGAACAAGAATGAAAGTATTCGACGCATGCATTCGGTCTATTCTTTTGTCCGGCGCAGAAACATGGTCAGACAAGGTGAGCGACACCCACTAACTCTTACTTTTCGAACGTTAATATCTACGACAAACTGTAGGTATTCCCAAACTGGACCGCGCAACAAATACGGATCTATAAGGTTTGAGCGATCAACGAACGAATCTCGAAACTGAAGTTGCAGGGCGACGACTCAAATGGCCACGTGCTACGAATGCAAATAAGTCGTTTCGTGAAGCAGATACCAACTACAACACCGCCATCAACATGGAAAAGATCAGGCGGACGAGCGATCGGCATCTGCGAACAATTGGTTATATCTTATATGGAGCGAGCATTCACAGACGTCTCTTGGAGACAATGGCGGATGGCAATGGAAATTGTGCAAGAAGCTGTCCGCCACCGATTGGCATAGAATTCATGGATCCCTGGTGTAATAGCGCCCCGCTCCAGGGCCGGGTATTAGCAGGTATATATAAGGCCTAGGAGATCAATCGGTAGAGTATTGGACTGTCGATAGTAAGGTCTTATGTTCGAACAAAGTTAAGGGTGACTGCTCTTTCTAACACTCCAGGGTGGCTAAATTGAGTAGAATACGCACGAAAATGAGTGATTTCGAGGACGCCACTTATGGCTCTAGTTACCACTTTGGGCCACTTAGGGGCCGAAAACTTGGAGAAACGGATATAGCCCCCTGTTTACAGCGGGAATTTTCATTTTCACTTTTCATTTCATATATATTACCCGATTACCTGACCCTGCGGTTGCAGGGTGCCTCCATGCTGATCACGCGTGTCCACTGGTCGCTGTTTGCCATATCTAGCTCGAGGTGTGGCATAGGTGTTTTTACCCAACTACATAGCGACATATGACCAAAATCATGTTGGCAGTCTTTGTTTGTATTCGCCTTGTTTCGAGTACTGTGCCACGAAGCCTTACTGACGGTAACCCGAAAATTTTTGAATAACATTTGGTGCTAGCAATACTACGGCTGGACCTATTGGATATAATAGTTATATATCATTGGCAGGACCCACTGTTACCATTATTATTCTAAAATCTTGCGGCTACCGTCAGTGAGTTGTTAATGGGTCGGCGAGCCAGCATAAATTTTAGCGCTTTGTGTAATTTAGGTAGCAGTTTACCATACATGCACGAAGTCCGAAGTTCCAAGGTGCTACGAGAGGTGGGACGAGAGAAGGTTAGGGGATTCGCCTTTCGGCGGGAGGAGGGAGTGGTCAAGGTGGAATAAATTTTCGAAATTGTTTGGGACTCAAATTTTTAACTGTTGCTAATTTTCAATTTTTTAGCAATTCCCCCCGTGTTTTTTTACCGTGAAAGTTATGGTCGAGCCTCAGCGAGATAATCCTCTTCCCACTTATGACCAAGTATGCAATATACATGAAGTATTAACTAGCTTCTCAATTGTAACTGTTGGTTAGACACATTTTTGTGAAAAAATCATGACAGTAAATAAATCTTTCATGTTGATTCAAACTTTACGACTTCTTAGTCAGAGTTCCAAAATTAGGACATTAAATTTGAGAAAATACAAGTTTATTATATCAAAGTGAAAATTGTATAGCAAAATAGTCTGCCCAGAGCAAACTCTAATAACATGCGCACAGGTATACTTTCTTTGCCTCAACGTAAATTATCACATTAATGGGTTACTGTGAATTAATATGAAACAGAACATAAGAAACGTATATAAATTGCATAAAATGTAAGTTAAAAAAACATCTTTGGAAGCTGGTATTTCATCACACAGTCTACGTTGCTTAACAAGAAATTTACATATGTACAAAATTATAGATTGAAATTTTGATTTTAGAACTCATTTTTGAACCTAAATTTTAGAACTTAAATCTATATATTTACGCGCGTACGTAAATTAGTCAACCGATGCGCTTTTGTGCAATTTTGATGCATATAACCCTGCACGTAAATTGACCAAACAAAACAAAAGAAATGTATTTAAAGCAACAAAATTACAAGACACACGCACTGTGCAAAATCTGCCAATGCCGTTTAAATTATCCAAATATGCACAGTTATATTTTCGATTAAGGCGACCTACTCCATATCGTAGTTGACAACATGATAAACATAATTGTGAAAATAATCCAAATTCACCGTGAAAATGTGAATCAACTGAATTTTATAATTCATGTTCTATTAGCTCTCTGGTTCTAATTTTGCCTTCTCAATAGCTATTCTTTGTATCAACAACCATGTTGTCAATGTAAATACAATCGCTACAATTCTAACGTAAGCAACACAGTGAGTCAGGTAAGGGGCTAAGAACTTAATGTATTATTAGGACATTCTAGCTAGAGGTGAACATGTAATTATACGTGTTTTTGTCACAACCTTCAGACTGTGAAATGGTTTTCGACTACTGTCTAACTGCTCGTGGTCTGAATCAATAAGAGTTATCCAACAATATTATCTAGCCGCTTATACTCATCCCAACACCGATTTATTATATATATATATTATAATTTGATAAGTAACATTATAGATTTGGTCTAGCGTTCATTCTCGCACGTTGTCTCGAATCGCCCTGCAAAAGCGGCGACTGACCTACGATGCAAGACTAATGGTAAATTCCATTATGCTATTTGATGCTATGAATTTATCTTGAGATAAATCATATGAAGATAATTACAATAATGTTACACTAATATTAATATATAAACTGCACCCTGTACAGTGACCTGTAATATACGAATGTACATACAAAGCTTTTGACTATATATGTCAAGGAGCATAACGATTTGGAGTATATTTTATATAAATAAAACTATCACAAGCAGAAACACTAGAGAATTTATGAAATTTATGTCCTCAACTATAGGTTCTGGCTCAACTCGTTGGCTCTTTGTGAACAATGTCAGGCTCTGTTCGCTCGCATCTTTCAATAGAAATCTAAGCTCATCTCGACTCATAGTATCCTAATGATAAAAGATTGCATTGAGATTTCACTGTAATTTAGTTTCAAAATTTTACCTAATCCTAAATTGGAGTGCTGAGAACGACAACTCAGATATACGTTATAACCTAAGTAGATTGCGAGGTCGGTAGAAATATAGTTCATGAATTCGTCAAATTTCTCGTTGATCCGGTGGCGGAATGGTTTGGGTCTCAGGCTGATAGTCGCACGATGCGAAGTTCAAGCCTCACGCAGATGCGGTTTTTACTGTGTTTGTTTCAGTTAAAATATTGTCCTGGTTACCATTTTGTCTTTTGTCTATTGATTGTTAATCCGGTCTATGTCGACAGCATTATCAACTGCTGTGACACGGTTTCTTAAGAAAAAACAAATATCCGCAATGTAAAAATCACAACAGAAAGTAGGGTTTTCTACAGCAAAGCTTGTTCAATTTCTGCTCAAAGAAAAACATTATAGACAATTTGAGAAAACACATACCTAACGTATAAATTTAAAAAATAGTTGCAACGGGTTTAGCTGACGAACTTTTTACTAAGGTTACTTACTATAACTCAGGTTCCATATTTACGTTCTCATTTATTCTAGAGTGTGTATTTCTGCTCCAAAATTGGATAACCGTTACTTTGTTTCCAATAAATGCAGGTCCTTGCAATGAAATACTTATCACCTTGTGGTTAAATAAACACCGTGTGTTACGTTATGTTCATATAGCAATTTGCAACTTCATTATTCGCTGATGTTTCTGTCTATATTAAACAATGATGTTTAAATGATAGAACATAACGACAACAATGCTTATATGTCGTCTGCGGTGCAGCCGGAAGTTATAATTGAATTGACTTTTACATTCTCTAATCGCTATGTCCGAACGCGAAAATGATAGAGATTATAAGTGTTACACTGAATTTTTTTTCAAAACATGCTGCAAATCGTGTTTCCGATTACAGGACTAGGAATTTCCAATTGTTAACTGCGCCTAGGTTTACCCAGTAAGCAACTAAGTTTGAAGTAGCACATATTTCGCAGCTCGCAAAAATCGGAGCAGCAGCTTATATGCTATGACAGGCGAAACTTTACTATAAAAACATTGAGAGTATAATATCTTAATTAATATGTGTCCACAACATTCTACTAAAATATAGTCATGAATCAAGTACACATACATTTAAACGTCCGTTAGAACAGTCGCATTTGATAAATTCTTAATGTGAAACCAACATGTTTTCCATCGATATCTTTTAAACATTATTATTATTATAATGTAAAACTATATGAAGACAATTCTATTACATTCTTCCGTTTTCAACTCACTGTTTCATATATTTTAATAAATCATATTTCACATCGAATATATGGCTGAACGGTAAATGTTGTTGCATTTAACTAAGGAACACTGTTGGGATGTCATAGCTTTTTGGGACTCGTGTAGAGGAAGTCTCTCCAGTAACGGAGTCATTCAGTGTGGATTACTGCAGAGGCTTTCTCTAAACGAGTGCGGATTTATTACAGTATGTCCTTTCTGACAGGTTCCCAAAGATAATGCTACAGGACAAAAATTATCAGTCTTAATCACTGAATTATCTGGAATCGAAATTAATGTCGTTCTTAAACCATTCGTAAAATAAATGATATTTGGGATAACGCATTATACCAGCACAAGCAAATTGCTGTAAAACCTGCAACTACATTAGGTGTACATGTCGCATTGCATAAGGTGCATGTGTAAATTTAAGCAATATGGAATGTAATTTGTGTCGTGTAAACCTACGTTCAAATACAATAGTTCAAGGCGATATTTTGGTAACACGGTTCTTGCTTGTTTCTTTCAGAAATTTAAATACTACCATCTGGTCCATTTTAAACGGTCTCATTCTCTGAATATCACTAACATAAATGGGCAGCCAATGGGTAAGTTATTGCATTATCGTCTATTAATATGTTTCCGTATTGGCACTGAATTTCTGCAACAATTAAGATTTTACATCGTTTTCAGCTTTAAAGCCAATTCACATTAACACATGAATGTGCTTAAAACATTGCTTTCCTATTTCAACTATATGTCATTGATTTGAAATTATATATCATTCTTTACTGATATATCGAGACATATAATTTCATCAATTTCACCTGGTCAAATCAGATGGCGCTATCACTTTTAACCGAATAAAGTGGAATCGCGTTTTACTAAGCAAACTGATAAAAAAGCGATTGTGGCATTGATTTCTGAATTTGCTTACAATTAGCACTTAAGATATCTTAACCAACACATGACCTTTTATTGACGGATTTAAGGAAACTGCAAAAATGATCGACTACCATAAATACAGTCACATTGAGCAGCTGTCGAATGAGTGCTTTTGCGAGACAACAGAGCTTCGCACGGACCGTGGGCATTCAAGGAGCGAATAGAAAGCCCAATAGATCTATGCTTCCAGTCGGCATCATCATCATTACGAAAGAAAGGCGCCAGGCCAAATAGTCACCGTCCAAAAGCAGCGAACCAAGCAGCGACACCAGACAGACACCAGTCAGAACCCAGCAGCATCCGGGAAAAACGCAGCGCCGGCAACCCCAAAGAAAAATAGGTTCAGAAAGGAAAAATACACAAGACGATTCCAACGACTACAAACAAAGACATTCTCTACCCAGCGACAGAAAAAAACAAACAACCAAACCAATACATATACCCGCAAAACGCCAAAAAGAAGAAAAACAAACGACCACACAAACCCATCCACGCAAAGAGAGAAGCAACCGGACCGTACAAAGCAGAAAAACAGGGAAACAGAAAAAAAGAGCGCACCCAAGAAAACACAAACAACAGAAAGACCGACCCAAAACACACTCACAGGCAACCGGACCCCCAAGCAAAACCACCCGAAAGCAAGCCAGCACACAAATACAGCGCCCCACAAAAAAACACACAACCACACACCAGCCAAAACAGACCAGCCACAACGCCAAAAAGCCAAACCCAAAAACCCAAAAAAAAAACCAAACACCTCACAACAACAAAAACCAAAAAAACCCCACAAGAACAAAACCAAAAACCCAAACACATAGCCGGCGCTACCTTAGTATCATCCGCATCATTTGGGGGGGCCCCCGATTTTTGGGGGCCCCCGATTTCTGCAATTTTGTGCTACATATTTTGGCAAAAATGGGTATTGTAAAAATTTTCAAAAAACCAAACGAAATTCTTACCACTTCACCCCTAGGTTCTAAAAAGCAAAACTCCCGCAGCGTACAGCGTTGGAACAGATTTATTTTGTCGCTTGTGTGATAAACTAGTGGGGGCCTCATGAACAGATCGGACTCGGCTGGACCGCTAGTATATGTAATGTTTATTACGTCCGCTTCGCAGTAGCAGGCATGTATTACTAAATGCGTATTTTATTTTAGACAGTATCTACGTTTTAATTGAACACTTAGACAGTACCTATGTTTTAATTGAGTATTTAGACAGTATCTGTGTTTTAATTGAGCACCAAAATCAGTTATGCCCAAGTCATTTAAGCCGCGCACATATATGAGTGGAGCGGCGAAACGGAAATACAGCGAAAAGCGACTGCGGAAGCAAGAGGAGGAGGTTAAGAAGTCGCGGCGGATTGACGAGATGTTCCGGGTACACGGACAGCAAATGGATCCAGGCACTTCAGCGTCAGCGTCAGAGGCTGCAGCCGCGGAGCAACCCATTGCGGAAGGCTGCGAAGCATCAGACAGTGCCGAAGATGTGTCTTATGTGGATTCTGGTGAATCTTCGTCGAATGAATCCGATGACTGTGGTCACATGCTGGAAGTTCATGACGCATCTGCAATCACCGATCCAAAAAAATGGCCGACACAAATACCTGACAATCTTCGTAGTAATATCGTTAAGAAAGGAGCGGTTCAGATAGTTGACCACGATTTCCCGTTTAATTCGGACAACCCTCGGCGTCGATTTACCCCCTCATTATACGAGCGCCAAATGCCGAACGGAGAAGTCGTCGGGCGTCCGTGGTTGGTCTACTCGGTGGCAGGGGACTGTGTGTTTTGCTTCGCCTGCAAGTTGTTCGGGATCCAGAAGAACCAACTGACGGCAGGAACAAGTGTTTGGAACGGCATTACCAACAAACTAAAGGAGCATGAGGCTAAAGGAAGACGGTCCACGATACGCTGGACTACATCTACAAGTATTCATTGCACGACGTGTATCCAAATGCGGCTATCGCCCTTCGAATTTTTCTTACGCTTCCCGTGACAGTGGCGTCCGGTGAGCGGTCTTTTTCCAAGCTCAAACTCATCAAAAGTTACCTTCGCTCAACGATGGCGCAAGAGCGGTTGACTGCCTTGGCGACGATCTCGATTGAACAGACAATTGCGAAGGGAATCGACTACGAAAATTTGATTGAAAGGTTTGCGGCAACGAAGAGCAGAAAGATCCCGCTGTAACTGATATGGACAAGGTTGGCTGCGTTTGATGCTTTAAGACATCGTCAAAATAGGTGCTAAGTTTCTTTACCTCAAGCTTTTCCGTTTTGACTCAATTATATAAAACTTCTGTGTAGACTGCCAAAAACAGGCACCTATTTTGTAAGATGTTTGTGATTCAGGCTAAGTGTTGCATCTCACTCTGGACATATTTCATTGTGTTTTATAAGTTGATGTTGTAATTACAACTTTGGCAGGGGCCCCCGCTTGCGGCTTTGGGGGGGGCCCCCATATTCCTAGCGCCGGCCCTGATGGAGACAAGCTAATTTTAACGAGGGTTCTCGTCATCTCTAAGACCAATGTATCGTTAGCTATCAGCACGAATAATAGCATTCGTTTAACTTATTATAACATCAAATCGGTTACTCCATTCACATCGCACACTAAGCACGCGTTTATGATATTTGAAAAGATCCACGAGCGATCATTCATTGGACCAACCGGTATTCGAGCCCGGGCTTCTTGCTTGCAAGACTAGCTAGCTACCACTAAACCACAGGCCCCAATTACGGCGCGTTCAGCTACGCTATATATGCTAGCGTAGTGAGATGGTACATAACTCTCCACTCTCCTCTGGAGTCGCGGAGCGAGCTTGCGTTCAGAAGTCAATAAATAAAACAAAATTATATCCCACAGAATATATATCAATGCACTTTCAGCGCCGAAACCGAACCTTGGGGGAGGGGGTATGTGGAATGCGGAGCATGTCTCAGTGTAAGATAAATATTGTTTAGCGGGTCCCATCTTTCATGCGTAACCTACTATATTCCATATGGAAACCTATGATCTATATAAATATATATATACGTTATACCTATATTTAGTTTCTGTACGTCGCAGTTTAACTCTCGTAACGTCGAATGTTATTTTATATAATTATGAGCAACAATGCACCAAATATATGTCACCCTACAAGAGACAAAGGATTATAATAAAGTCGATTGAAGCCCTCCTAAATCTCTATGGAGTATGAAAAATAATCTAATGTATCCGCAGACGAAACTGCACCCTTCGGTAGACGGGGAGTAAATTACTAAAGCCGTGTTCGCACACTCAAACTTTTAACTCAAATTTTGATCAAAATTTGGTGGTGATTTTTTTAAAAAAATTGCGATGTTTCAAAATTTGAGATCAAAAATTGAGCGAAAAATTTTTTCAGGTGATACTTTTCGTCCATGGTTGGTTACAGAAATATTTTTGGAAGTTTGAACAGTGTTCACACATTCAAACTTGCAAAAAATACAAAAAGGATGCTTTCAAATTTTGATCAAAATTTGATCAAAATGTGACCTCAAATTTTGATCAAAATTTAAGCAAAATGTTTGAGTGTGTGAACACGCTTTAAGGAAGCTGAGCAAAAGTCCAACAACAGTGAGTGTTTGATAGAATTATAGACCGAGAGTAGAACCTTCAACATATATTGATAGCCGCATAACACCGAACAGTCCCACTCGTCGTAGCGTAGTCCCAGCAGGCTGTGGCAGAATTAGTGATTTTTTTCGTGTAATGTCATGATTTAATCCAATTACAAACGAATCTCTGTGCAAGCAAGACATGACACTAAATGTGAAATGGCCTAAAATTAAAATAAGAGCAGACCCTTACTTGGCTAGGATCACTAGCTGCCGTACTACTTCCACATCCCATCTGCTTTTTGTTGGGGTTTTATTGGTAGACAATTATAAATTTATTGATAATATTCTGAGTAACTAATATTAAATTAGAACTAGATATTTTAAAAGCTAAAATTCACTTTTAAGTCAATATGATCCAAGCATTTATTTCTTCTATATATACATTGTATTCAGTTTGTCATAAGAAAGCCAGCAATTTCTAACGTGTCTGAATTCTTGGCATATTATGTGGAAACGTGGAGTGTTTTTTGTCGCATTTATGCTCCTATGTCTTAATTGGGTTTAACGTGAACAAAAGCAACTAATTATGATATAAGAAGATACGCGGAGATTAGTGTTTTACTTTAACGCAGATAGGCAAATCTGGCAAACTTTTTAGTACTGTTCAGTATATTTCTGTACGACGATCTGTTTAACGGGATGACTAATCAGTTATCGCCTCGCTAAAGGTTAAATCAGTTGTTTAATAATGCGATTCTGTTATTTTAAATCTAAATAAGGTACCATCTGGATACGTTATTTTTCATTTCACAAAAGTAAGAGAATATGTTAGTTATACTAAAGGTGGGCCCATGTCACGTTTAAGAGTGCCCCATTATATTGTTTGAAAAAACAGCCTAATGCGGCTCGTTCAAGGTTGCCAGCTGTTTAGCCACGCGCTTCTATTATTTAACATATAAAAAAGGTACCAACTTGATAGGTTATCTTTCATTTCGCAAAAGCAAGATTAGTAATTCGTTAGTTATACTAAAGATGACCCATGACACTTTTAAGGGTTGGCCATTATATCGTTTGAAAATTACATATTAATGCGGTTTAATGAGCTTTACAGGTAGGATATTTGACAAAATTCAAGAAATCTATATATGGCCAGCGCATTTAAAACTATTTGTAAATTGAACCAGTGAAATGGATTTGAATTTGAATACAACAAATACCAAGTAGGGCAAAAAATTAAGATGCATAATATATACGCTCCTTGTTGGATGTTCACTTATTATAATAGATTTTTGAAAAAATTGCAATTATGTACAATGTGTATAATGTTCATATATGTATGGTTGTATAAAATTGCAATTATGTACAATGTGTATAATGTTCATATATGTATGATTGTATAAAATTGCAATTATGTACAATGTGTATAATGTTCATATATGTATGGCTGTATAAAATTGCAATTATGTACAATGTGTATAGTGTTCATATATGTATGGTTTGTATAATATTATCTACAATAATATATTGTTCTTCCAAGATCTATGTTATTATTTTGCGGACGCGCTATGTGAAATGGCTGAAATAGATGAAAATGTAGGTCAGCAGAAAATAATTCAAACTTGGGATGTCTTGCAAAAGCTGAAGGTAAACAGTTTGCTTTATAAAAACCCAAATATGTCTCTAAAATCTGTCTTCGCATCGCAAAAATAAGAATTTCAATTTTATCAAACAATTTATTTTATTTACAAATACAGTTTCGCTGTAGGACAAAATGTAGGTTTGGTGTTAATTTACAACAAGCTTTTTTGTATGAAATTGAACTTCGTTGATTTTATTTCGCAAATTCTATAGATATTTTTGTTCAAGGCAAAGTGTCACAGCACTTTTTAGTGTTCACGATTGATTTGGTAATTTAGTATAATTAGCTGCTGATAATAATGTCACAGTGATGGGCTGAGCTATAAAAACATATGATAAGGTAAAGTACAATCAATTTGACAATTTTTGCGCAAATGTTTCGAGCCAAATATAATAAACGAATGTTCCTACAGTCAATATTTTTCTTATAAAGCATAAATTGTTCCCGGCGTAAGGTCGATTTGTTTTATCGGTAGTCTGTAAATTTTGCAAAAAGAATTTGTCGCTTATCCAAGCCATGACATATGGCTGCGTAAGTCAAATTACACCATGCAATGAAGTAAAATGCTTCCATAAAATTTCGTGAAAAGGCTTAAAACCTGAAATTGTAACTTTTAGATAATGCATAAATTAATTTAGCAACGCTGGAAATGTTGTGCACATTCTCTCCTGAAACGATCATAAGCAGCTGCAAATGTTGCGCCTTAATGTTTTATGTATGTATTATAATGTAACTGCGAAAATTCCATTCTTTATAGCCTTCAATCCAAATATAATTTCAAAGCGTCGAGTTTCGTAATCGTATTTACCATCGCATGTCGGTCGCCGCTTTAGATGTGGGATTGGACGACAACGTTCGAAACTAAAAAATTGCACCATCCGTCATTGAAAAATTTAAATTCATAATCGAAACAGACTAACTCGTCGTTGTGCTTTTAACGTATTTGTTAAGATATACCGTGCACAGTCAGACAAAACCCGAAAACAGTTTTCAAAAGAAACTGTCAACAAATTATTTCACAACTATTTATAGCTATGACATGCCAAGTATGCATTTAAATGGTTGGACAATTAGACGATTGTGACGAGTTTAATAAAGTGCAATGCCACGAGTTGGAACAGCACAACCATGCGTATGTTACAAATGAGATATATAACACATCCAAGCGAGCGTTCAGGCATTTATAAACATGATTTTAAATACATACTACGTTACGACTATCAGTTTATGCTTACATTGGCTGAGTCCACACGGCCACCGGGATTTGCAGAATTGACTGCTCGCTTGGCTTTGCCCGATTTGCTACTTCCTGATCCCATTTTTTGTAAATATACTATGCAAACACGCACAAATGTTTTTATTATAAATTATACCGTTGGCTAGAGAGTCCAAATTTAGCTACGAAATTCAAAAGCAATCATTAACCAGCATTCATACAAAATAATTTGTGTAAAACTAAAATATTAATACAGAAACTACAATGAACAAGCAAAATGTGCTGAGGCAGAGTCGTACAACAAATTATGCATCATTCACAGATAAGTTCGTGCACGAATTGCAACCGTAATAAGCTATTGCAGCTACCATGTTGTAAGAAAACAATATTGACATGGCATTATGCTATTGCAAACATAGCACAATCAATAGCGCAAGCAAAATATTGCTACTATAATAACATTGGGTTTTATTGCACCCTCAAATAGCAGAAGCAAAAATATTGCCGCTACAATGATCATTTATATTGTTGCTACAATACCAACTAGCTGATTTTGACGCAGCAATTACTCGGCTGCTCTGCGGTTGTGCAACACAAGCCAATATTATTGTACCGGCAATATTTTAGCTTGTGCTATTGATTGCGCTATGATTGCAATAACATAATGCCATGACAATATTGTTTTCTTGCAACATCGTCGCTGCAATAGCTTATGGTGAGCAATTCGTGCACTCCTCTGTGAATGATGCATAAGCGGCACGATTATAAATTGGTTAATTAAGAATTGAATAAATAACTACATTATAAAATAAATGGATATATTCATAAGAGGGTATATGATATATATTCACACTGGGGCAGGTGGGTTATTCCCTAAGTATCTCACTCCCAAGCCGGAACCATGCACTCTTCTGAGCCGACGGACTTTGGACACCTATGATACAAATGTATATATAAAATGATTGCTTTAGACTAAACGAGTTGCGATTTGTTTAGGTCATTGCGCTGCACTGTTCTCCCATTCTATGGTCAGGTACAGTTGTCAAACCGTCTTGCCAAATCGCAATTCTGTGGGCGCAAAAAAACTGCACGCTACTGCAAAAATTATGGTAACAACGTCCAAACAATGATTTGATTATATGGTTTGAAAAGCATTATCACGAGTGCCACTCGACATACGCCAACGGGATTGTATTTTAAGGCGAATATAAAACTTATATAGGCACAGTAGATAGACTGGTAGAGCCTAAGTTTACTGCCGGAACTACAATTTATTTCGTTACAGTAATGCTATATTAAAACAAGGTCTTTGACGCAGCAATTATTTTCAGATTCACGTTTGTGATCTGTCGCCTGCCCAAAAAGGTTTGCATGCTAGTGTATCTAGATAAACGTGCACAACTGCTTATTTCTGCCTTTGGATAGGTATTTGCACTTTTAGCGACGGATTTAGAAAAAATATGGATCGGTTCAATGGTTCGCGACGACAGCAATGCTTGTTGAATTAGGCTTAGGCTAAGACTAATGTTTGGAACAGAAGCTTAGACTTAAGCTAAGACTAACTTAGGGTTATAGTGTTGTTTAAAAATGTCGATACAATTTTGTAAGTCTATTCACTTTAGTAGCTCATGCGATAAGCCAACGGAGCCGTGATACATATAAATAAAAAGTGCTGATGCAAGGCAATGCTGTAAAACAGAGGTAATTAAAGCAACTGGTGAAGCATTATTGATAATTAGTGAAAAAGTGAAAAGTTTCGCCAATATCAAAACAAAATTGTTTCTTGGCTTATCACATTGATGACTGAACGAAAATGACACAGATAAAAAATATGAAATGTATTGTACATAATGCATATTATAAAAGTAAAATCTGGAAAACGTAAAGAGAACTCCTAACAGACTTGCGGACAACTAACAATCGAGTGACGAAGACTTGTACTGTTTATAAGCTGCTCATGTTGTACAATCAAAGGTGTTGTCTCATTATATTTTTCTAGCATATTCCACATGTTGCAACAGTAATATACAGACTTATGTGTGAGTCCACTTTAGGTGCGTACACTTAAGTTTATCTTTTATCAAGTGAGTTCACGATCATAAAAGCGATGAATGTATGCGGCCAAAGATTTTCCCTTATGTACACGAACAAAGATATGTGACATAGCAACTGTAATCGCTGTTCGCAATCGCTATTTTGCGATTTAGCATCATACATTTCTGAGCGCGTGCACGGAAAACGTGATTACCAATTGCGTTTTTTGCGTATACTACGGTACACAAATAAAACCCGAACATAGCTATCCGATTCAGCATGTCATTTGGTGAACGCGGACAACAGTGAGAATTGGAAAAATATACGCGTACGCAAATTTCTTTAGTACATCGCAGAGCTATTGTTTACGTTTACTAAAATGCGGATAGTGATAGCAAAAATGTGAACGCGAACGATGCAGTTCGTGATTTTAACATAAGAACAACCATGGTGTACGCACCTAAAGTGGACTCACGCATTAATTTGGCGCTCATAGTTAGCAGAAATATACGGCTAAACTTGTGTCTAGGCACATGCTCACCCTGTTTTCGTGCTGAGTATTTGATGACGTTTGTGGTACTATAATGGAAGTGCTGCACTATAGTGGAACGCAAGTGCTGCACGTGCTAATAATTATTTCGTTGCACTTGTCACTCTACTATTTCAACTTCAAGACTTCAATATCCGCATAGTCCCTAACCCAGCTAATTATTCTAAAACATTACAGACTTTAAAGGTTCTGACAATTCGCTGCTGAAAAAGACTTTAGGAATACAATGAGCAATGCTTGTATGTAGAACGGAGGAGGTAATGGGATGTAATATTTTTGAAGAAAACTAAAACCACAAGTTGTCTATGGTAGCCAAGAATTTCTAAGACTAAATTCAAACAAGGAGACTTAACATATGGCGGCAAACTGTAAATTGGGCGACGCCACTATCAGACAACCTGGAAGAAATATTGCTATGCTGATATTATTCTAGTTTTTTCAGTTAACAACACGAAGTTTTTAAAAAGAACTGGTGATATTTTACTGAAGAATACAGCAGTCTTAGATTTAAACACTTTCCACCAAAAGATATGTCGTGCTCATAATACGTTTCGTGCTGACCCTTCTGCGTTTCGTGTGGGAGGACATTTTTCACCACATTTCGCGTAAGGTGTTACTTACCTCTTGCATTGTCAACAAATTATCACAACAAATCCTTTACACAGGGTCCTTAAAAGGGTCGTTACTAACGCTTTCCAACTAAAACATCATTCGAAATTTCAAACGCTCTAGAAGATAAAGCTAGGATAACGTGGAACAAGGTAGATTCGAAGTAATGTCGAGAAATCAAGTCAAAATATTTAGTTATAAACCATTTACTGCATAAAATCATACATTTCTAGCTAACTAGTACGCTGTGGCATTAAAAAAAAGAAGAAATACCTCAGCAATGTTGTTGAAAATGTTTTCCTGGAAAAAAAACGATGTGAAATTTGGTCTCCATAAAATAAATACAGGGATATAGTGACCCTCTACACAAAATAAAGGACTAGATGTCAGACACACGACCATAAAATGCAGTTAAGAAAGTATATCAAATTCGTAGAGGGACAGATGTAATGTAAAAGGTTGGTTATACGAAATTGTGAGTCGTGCTTCTTTAAAATGCTTCAGGTTAAAAGAGTATTTTACTCATCATTAAAATATCGATTGTTGGAATTTTGCCAATAAAAATGTGGTTAAATTATAATAATTTCGAAAGTATATAGCTGTTTTTAATTTGTAATTTATTTTAATAACTGTGTGGGCAATATACGTTAGTGTTCTCTGTGATGTGGAAATATTTGACTATTAATATCGATGCTCGTCCGTTTGTGTGCAAAGGAATTATTTCAGCATCTAAAACATTGAGTTTATTGTGATAACACTTGACTTCACATTCTTACAGATGCAAAGGCTAAGGTACACAAAAGCCAAAATAAAAACTTTATCACAATGTGCAAATCGATAAGAATTTAAGCTTCTGATTAGAATATGTGACAACAAACAGGTTGCTGAAATTGCAATCTTGTATCTGGATCTAAAATGTTTTACAACCAACTATTAAATATATAACTTTTTTGTCATAAATAGTTTGTTTAATTATATGTAGTGTTATTTTATTAGTTCAAAAGAATTTTGCTGTTGACAACGTAATCTACATGTGCTTCAGCAATCATTGCTCCTTAGAAGACATGATACAAGACAGATACTCAATGTTTTACCCTGCAAAAGCATTTTTCACCAGCTTTAACTGAATTGAATCTACGGCCCATATTTACATTGCACAAACTTTGGAATTTCTCAGACACTATCGCGTGTTTTGAATCTTGTGAGAAATTTCTAAGCTTATGATTCCTAGCGATGATTATAAGGCAAGCAAATAACAACGCACGTATAAGCGCACATCGCATTATTAATTCAGTTAACGCTAAACTTCACTATGCATACAATTATACGGACTGATAATGAAGGTCTGACTTATCCCTTCGACACCTTCAGTATTCATTGCCCGCAATGAAAGCGATGTGACGAAATTACGTGAAAAAGTGATTTATTTATTTGTTGAAACGTGAAATCCTCATTTTTGCATTGGAGTCGAGCTTTCCCAGCTGACATATATAAAACCGTAGCTGAAATGAAATATGGCTCAAGCGATTGTGGCATAACATAAACAACAGCAAATTTTATATAGCCATGACAAAATGTACAAAGTATATAATGTTGTCCAGAAGAAAAGTTCTGAGAATCAAGACTCTATCAAACTTTGTTCGTATCGAGGCATAACATACGGCAACACTGGACGTACAATACACCAATATTGTTGGAAAACAAACAGCAAGTATATCGTACTCAGCTGCATTCTGTTCCAACACGCAGTATAGGTTTTAACGCGGCTACATGATCATATAACGCTGATGGAGAGACTTGACCTAAAGCGAACAACTATTGTTCTCTTGGTTAAGGGTACCCCATAACAACACAGACTTAACGACAGACAATTTGTTTTAGTGAGCACTACAGCCAAGCAAAACAATACCTAGTAACGAAATTTGTTGTTAACCTGCTTCGTTATATAAAAAATGTCTGTTGTGACACTTAACATGGCTTTGGTGAAAGAAATTGGTGGAATTTATTGTAATTCGAGATAGAGTGAGCTTATGGCAATTCCTGTCAACGATTTCACTGAAAATCATATAATTGAAATTTTTCTTTAAATTCTTTAAGACCATTTTCCCTGAATTCTTTCAAAGTATTTTTGTGGCAGTGCGTTAACTGTAAAAACAGCAAATTTGGTTGACCAAACAGCATAATATACAATTGCAATTGTTTAATAAACTTTAGACAGTACCAGCAGTGTCCGCCGATTTGTTTACCAATTTAAAAACAACTCAATTGGTATCAGCACCCGGGAGATTACAGTTGGATCGAATTTACCAACACTTGCGAATTTTTAATTTGCATGTGCAATGTGGCACCCACAAAGTTTCTACGAAATTTTTACCACCCCATCCCACCTTCCGACCGCAATTAACCTTCGATCTTAAAGCAAATGAACCCATAACATGCAATTTATAAAATAAAAAGCCACCCACTTATCCTAAATTTATTCATTCAAACTACCATATTATGTATCTATCTCATTAAAACATAGTTCACTTTTGTTCAAAATCGTTGCGTACAAAAAAATTACCGATTAGAGTTTGGGAACAGTTATGAGTAGGATACTTGTTCATCTAATAATTTAGTAACATCATAAACAAATTGTAGGATCACGTTGATGACAAATACATTTTAGACTGATACGGTATGCAATTTTAAACGTACTAATCAACGTAGCGATGAGAATCGGATCATGTGGCGCTAGTCTACGACGTTTAATGACTATTATAATCTCCAAAATTGAACTTCCCGCTGCTTTCTTCGCGGTTCCGAAAACAGCATAATACACCAATCACGTGTTAAGGCATACATGCTCATAGAAGGTAGGAGGTTTTCGTAGAGGTTAGGTGTGTAGAGGCGTCGCTACCGCACCCCTCCAGGTAACGACTGATCCCTCTCCCCTCCCGAAACAACGGCTACCGCCCCTGGGACCTCGGACCTTGAGCATGTACTGTCAATGGTAACATTAGGCCACTTTGGAAATACCAATACTGCTATTAAGTTCCAAATTGAAATTCCTGTGCATGTTGTTGGGTTCCAAAAAGGTGCTTATATAACGTATAAGGGCAGTACGAGGGCCATTATGGTAAATTTCACGACCTTGATAAAAGCGATCGTTCCTTTATTTACTTACCAAAAGGATGAAGCGTTGGTGATTTACAAATCACAACTTTCAATAACATTTTAAAGTTAGTTGTCCGTCGCATTGTAGGTCCTTTGTGGCCAGCTGAGCTAGATGCATGCCAAATAAATAGCATTGCTCTTGTCGACTTCGGCAATTTCCACTAACGGGAGATCCATTCCAGTCCTCTATGCGCAACTAAATTTTAATCCTGTCGACACTAAAAACGTTTCGCTGCCAAAGTTCAGTTTTTCTGGCAGCCACATTCAATAGCGTCCCAAAAGCTTATCCACAACAAGCAATATGAATTCGCAACACTAAAATTAACATGCTCAATGGAATAAATCGCCCCGATAAGCTCATGATATTGTCCTCCGATCATCAAAATTAACCTTGTCTCAGTTGTGGAAATTTCATTTTTTTATATTTTTGAACTTTGTCTCGTTGATCGAAAACAGTTGACAAAAATCCAAAGTAGTAAAGCTATATTGAGTAGATTCTGCCCACGTCTAAATTCCTTCAGCTAAATCCTGGTATAAGATTACGGCAAACCACACATATTGCCTCAATCAGAAAATTTTTAATTCTTTGCTTTGTGATATTTTTTGTACTGGAAGTCGTCAAGGCAACACGAACATAAAGCAATGTGCATAAGTAGATTCTAATGCAGGTCAGAAAACTGCGAATATCCATTAACCCGGTGATTAGGTATGAGCAGCATAGCTAACCATTCGAAAATAATTTAAAAAATAGACACAGCGCTGTTAATGAACTTAATGGCCCAGCAATTCCACCATATGTTGCTATTACCTCCGGACTGGTTATTTGATAGAAAAACATTTATCAAGCAACCAGCGTTGTTATACTGCCAAATTTAGTGCTCACTTTCATTTATAACTACTAGTTATTAACTAGCGCTTGAAATAGAAACATAGTTAACTGTAGCAATGTGGCAAAAATTGTATTTGGAAAGGTTAACGACATATAGATATGTCTTTGTTGCAGTATCGCCTTTGTATGCAGACTGGGCACAACGGTCGGATATGCAAAAGCGAACATAGTCAAGCAAAACGGCAAGTTAACTATGTAAAACGCATGATGCACAGAAAGTGAAAATAATGTCACAGTCTGCAAATTTATTTCAAAGAACAAACAAGTATCTGGGTGAGTCACTGGGACGGTAAGGTTTATTCCAACAAAAGCTTCAGTGCTTAGCAATATATACTCCATAACTTAAATTAACATTATATATATTTCTCGTTAATAAAACCTATAAATCTATGTTCAATATATATCAATAGCAAAAAATAGAACAAAATATGGTAATAAATACAAAAGATAACAGTGCAGTTATCGAGTGCTCAGTGCTTAAATACATTCAATGTTCGTTGATACATTCACTCGAATGCTCAAATAATATATGTGAAGTAACCAAAAACACTTAACACTGCCATATAGCTTCTACCTTTGTACGACAACGTTCATTGCAAAAAACGAAGGAATCTTTACGAGAAAGAGGAATAGTCTTTAAACTAGTCATCGAAACCAGTATCAGCTTCAATAGTGCCAGGTATATGATGCATTGGTATACTTGCCATACCGAAACTCAGTTTACATAGCAATACAGTCGTTTTGTAAGCAAATGCAGTGGCTTCTGGCTTCGATCGTAGTTGCTGCTTGCTACTGCTGTTGCCAAGGGTACCTTTGTCGTTTACGATGAAACTAATCTCTCATCGACAATATCTATCTGTCTATCTACCCATCTTGTGCCAGTAGTTTAGTATTGTTCTGCTAAAACACACTCTTATTTTCTACGATATAGGACACGATATATAGATGTTTATATGGCCGACTTTTTGAATACTGTACACCAACAATTAATGCCATTAAGCACTAACGCTACTGTCCGTCATCTACTATATATCTCTACTTGCATTGATGCTTAATGCATTGTTGCTGGGATTCAAAAGTATAATCAAAGTTGGCTTGTAACGTGTGTTGATTACAATGCTAGGGACCGTCGCTTTATATTCATACTAACTCTTAAGGCCATTATATCTAGCCCGGTATGCATTGGAACCTACATCTAGTGTTCAAATATAGATGATAATGACTATGCTGCGTACTTGGTCAGTTTAGAGGTTTAGGAGATGGTCAGCGCGGTGTGACTCTTTAACTTATGAACTTGATAGTTATAAGTTTGATCTTGCCACACAGTTTATAGATGCATACAGTTAGAAATTGTTAGCGTTCAGCATGACAAACTAGAAATACTCATGTGTGAAATAGCAGTCCAACGATTGGATTTTTGTTAATAAAAACTTTATTTCTCTTCAGTGCAACAAGTTATCGATAAACAAAACGCCCCCATTCAATACTCTAAACGCGAAATGTGTTTCAAAATGCAGTTTCTCATAAGTGTTTTATCAACAGTAATTTTCATGTATGTTTCTGTGAGTTCCTTTTAACTACCACCACATGCAGGATAATTTCCAAAATTCACTGTGAAAGCCGCTTCCCACGTTTAGCGTTATGACGGAAACATGTACAATATTTTATGAAATTTCTAACAATTCCGGAACTTTAATATAGTAACGTGTGGCAAAATGAACTGTTTCTGGTGCAAAATGAACACTTAGATATATATTCCAACTGTTTGCCATTTTCGCGATTTTCTGCTATATTATATATTGAGTTATTTCTTTTTCCGAATAATCGGGTCATAATAGTAATCAAAAGTACAAGTATTTGACAGTAATGGTGCGTACTTGAAGCAAAATGCGAACCGGCAAATCTATAGCAAGAATGACCTGGAAGCAGCTGTTCAGGCTGTTCGGGGTGGCAGGAAGTCCGATATTACTGAAGAGGAGTTCGGTGTCCCTACAACCATACTTCGTCGCCACTTTAATAACATCACGTGCTCTCAGGTGAGCTCTGGTAAGAAAACTGCGCTTTCAAAGGCAAACGAACAATTGATAGTCAATACCATTAAGTGGTTGGGTGAGCTCGGATTAGCGAAGGGTACAAAACAGATGTTAGACCTAGTTCAGAATTTCGTCAAAGGAATGCCAGGAACGCGGTTTTCAAAGACGGCATACAGACAATTGAATGGTTCCGGGGGTTATGGCTCGCTGGAAGGACCATATAACGTTTTGTCAACCGGCCAACTTGCAGGTCGCGCGAGCCAAGTGTATCACCGAAGAGGAATCAAACAACTGGTTTTCCTGTTGTAAAGCTATCTTGTTGACGAGCTCGAAATAGCCGACACGCTTCCGCAAATCTTCAGTGCTGATGAAACCGGATTTAAGGGCGAACTCAGAGCTGGACGCCGATTGTACACCAAGGGCAAAAAGAATCCCACTATTCTGATCCCAACAGTTGGTAGGTAACAAATCACCGTTCTTTGTGGCGAAAGCGCCGCGATGCAGGTTCTCCCACAGTACGTTGTCTACACTACAACGGGATTATGGGACACATGGATGGTTTATTGTACCGGTACAATTACTCGCAGGACGGGTGGATGAATGAGATTCTTTTTTCGACTTGATCAAAACATTGTTCAGTCCAGAGACGGTATATATTCCCGGTCCGCTTGCTGTGATCTGCGATGGTGATAAGTCTCACATCAGAGTTGGAATCGTACAACTGGCGCGCAAAAGTGAAATAACGATAGTGTTGCTACCACCTCAGTCGTCTCACGTTTTGCAGCCCATGGACTTAGAGCCACTGCGATTTGCCAAGCATACCTGGAGGAATGCCCTTGAAGACTTGGAGTTTCGACGTCAAAATCCGTTGGATAAAGAGACGTTCCCTTTCGCTCCTGCGGGTGGTTATACGAAAAGCATGAAGCCATAATACTACGTCAACGTGTTCATGAAAGCTTGAATGGGATCTTCCCGTTGGACAAGGAAGCAATCCCCAAGCGGAAAATCGCACCAGCCAAATCTTCCGGAACGAAGAGCCGGAGGAGCAGAGTGCAGGTAAAAAAAAGGAGGTAAAGGAATCGGGTAATGGTTACGAAGCTACTTCTACAGAGCAACAGGATGGCCGAGTTTTAGAAGATCAGAAGGGATCTCAGGACTGCCCCCACCAAGGGCAGCGGAGGAAACGGATACGCGGAGTTCGTTCGAACGCATGGAGAAACCGTTGAAAAAACACTTCATATCCAGCAACAAACCAAAGGGCCCCAGAGAAAGCGCAAGGTTCCCAGCTTCCGGTGTGAAAGCCTTACGATCGACAAAGCTCTGGAGAAGATTCAGCAGATGGAAGCAACACGTACTGGCAAAGATAAGAAGTGTAAAAGAAGCAAGGGAGGAAAACCGGGCAAAGGCAATAGTGTGAAGCGGCCGATGGAACCTTGTTCGACTTCAGAGTCGCCAGACGAGTCGGAGATAGACCAAAATGTTTGCCAAGTTTGCCTGGTCAGCTACGATGATAGTGCTTGTGAGTTGAATCAGTGCACACATTGTTCCCAGTGGTTCTGCGATGAGTACCTACGTATGTCTGTGCTTTGCGACAAATATCGAGAGGGTTTCACCTGCCAAATTTGTGGGTGAAAGAAGAAATAGGAATTGCTTGAAATAGAAATATTGTAACAAATATTTTCGCCGCCGCATGTAGTTTTAATATACTTCTAATGTTGTGTATATAGCTGATATTAAAATAAATACTAAGTTTGCTTTTATTAAAAATGTAAATATCTATAGTCCTACCAAAATACCCTATAAAGATACAACCCAGTCTTGATGTAAAAGTGAATGCAACATCATATAATCAAAAAACGACAGCTGTAGTGTGAAGACTCAACTTATTAAGTCACGTTTACTAGCCATTGAGCTATCTCAGAGCTATTGCTCGTATCCTTAAGGCTCCTCGTTAAGCGAACGAACAACACCCGTGCAATCGTGCAGTGCTAGTTACTACAACTTTCGAATTTAGTTACAACACATTCGAACGTAATTTGTTGTTGTCTCAAACAACTGTAGAAGTTAAAGGGTTAACCAAGTGGCGTACAGAATTTTTATTAAACATGTGGCGGACTAAATTTTGATTAACTCTTTACGCCGTGGATAAATTTGTATTTCGATTATAGATGAACAATAATTGGTCGCCGCGAAGTATCGAATCCTGAACGCTCGGCATGAACATCACAGTTACAACTATTGAGCTATCTCGGAGCTATCCAAATATCGCGACAATTTCTGAGATAAAGGTAAGCTCTGAACGTTCGAACAAACATATCAACGACGAGAATTCTACCAAACTTTCAAAGCGAGGATCATCGGTGGTGAAACTGCTCCACGATAATAGATAAATTAAAACTTCCACAGTTTGGTTTAGAATAATAAACCCAACTTTATGTATACCCAGCAACCCGTTTTAAAAATTCTAACAACAAACACTGACGTTTTATTCCACACTCGACCAATGACTAGAGGAAGCACTGATGTAGAGAAAAATTACATAGCCTTTTATTACATCATGAAACAATTTTTGTCTGAAAATCATCCATTATGTGCCAACAAACTATTTTAGCGAAGTTAAAGAGATTCTGCCAAGCTCAACATAATATCGCATACGAATATCATAAAATGTAATAAGATTGCTGTTCACCATTTTCGTCGGGTGAACGGAAAGCAGCGGAAAAATTAAAAACACTTGAAAAAAGCACGAATTGGAAACTGCAACACAGCTGTGCCCGTTCTCTAAGAATGTTATGCGTTGAACTTCAGAAAGTGAAAGCAATGTTACAGCCTCGCAGGAGTGGGAAAAATATGAGCTACAGCTTGTTAAACTTTCGAAATATATATTTATTAAAATTATACATAAAGCCATCAATTTTTTTATTTCAAAGCACTGAAATTTTAACTTTAAAAAATCTAATAAAACCGGGTCTCGCTGGGTGATTGATACAGCATTCAGCTTCAATACATCGTTGCATAGGGAGGATGCTGCACAAGAAATCGATCTGTGGGCTCTCTCTTCGTCCTTCTGCTCTCACGCATAAAACGAAGCAAATTTGCCCATTTTGACCATATTTTTGTCAATTTACCTAAAGCTAATGCTGCTGTGGGTGAGAAATACGACGTGAGAGGAGGAGTGGGTAACAACCTTACTTCTTATGGGTACCTATGCCCCAGAAGTATTTTATCTTATCTTGTACCCAGACACGTTTTATCTTTGCTTGAGACGCAGATGTGTTTTATCACAGCTTATCCTAAATACTCAAAACTGATCCCGGGCGCCTGTTTGTATAGTTGCACATAGTGGAGTGCATCATAGAAATTTTGATTGTAGGATCGATTAAAACAGATAACTATGGCAGGGCAGGATACGAATTATAAATATTATTTTTTCGACTTTGAGTTCATTTTGAGGAACTAGTTGCTAGTTTAGAAATTTGGACAATTAATATCGATGCAACCTTTGTCTCTTATTAATGTACTCTTTTTACATTCGCTAAACTGTACCAATGATCCACTCGTCACACTTTAAAACATTATATATGCGGATATTAAGACGTCGCTGTTTTCACGGATTTTTAGTAGGATCTGTAAACAGGTGAATGATTTATTTTTCAATATTTATACGATATATATTCTACGTTCTGCATCTGCTCCAAGCATGATTAATTCACAATCCATTTTTCTTTTCGGAAAAAGGCATCATCATTTCGTATATCATGATTCGGACCTGTGTTGCTGATTGTGCTTTTTCCAAGGCTTACTCCATGGAAATTTCGGCTTTCGTCCATTGCTAACAACTTTTCTGCCAGTATCGCAAATATGTGTGGCAATTTCATCTGAACAATAATAACAATAATATCAAACATAATGGAAACACTAAATCAAACTTCATTTGTGACAAGGATGTCAAGCAGCAACACCATTAATTGCTTCCACGAAAATTCATCTATCTTTGTAGTCCAAACTCTAAATGGATATACTTTGAACTACTAAACCGTTGCACGAACTCTATTTACATCTTGCGATTCCAAGCAACACAAATCCAGTGCGCTTTTGCGGCTAATTTCGAAAGGATCCTGGTTCAATTCGCAGCTGCAACAAAGATTTGCTCGATGTTCCGTCAAATACACATTAATGCACGAAAAGTCAAGATCGGTCGTAGCATGCAACATTTTTGTCCTCGGGTTGAAGACGAGAGGCTCCATTCATTTGCATTGCCAGGACCGCATACCAATTTTAGCTTTATTCTGCAATGATAATTTTAACTAATCCTTTCATGCCAGCTAGGTCCAAATGGACCTAATGCATATTGCAACTCGTTGTGTTTACTGAGTTTGTCTTGTATCGTACGTTTGAGCGTGCGTTGTGTTTCGCTCACGTTGTGAGGTTCCTTAAGGAACCGAGCAACAGCTCACAGACAGCTTAGTGGTTTGCGTACACAATTTTCGGCGCTGTTTGGGCTAGGGGAAATCAGCAAATGGTCGCACGCCGCTGAAATTGGTACCAATCGACTCAGCTCGACGAGCTGATTTCAAAAATACCGCATACGACAATTTTCCGAATTTTTTTTCATTTCTTCTATTTAACCCAATGGTCCCATCTGTGAAATGTCACTTGAAATTTTTGAAAAAAAATTTTTTTGCAAAGTAGACATGATCCAGAATTACAGGAGAAACTCAATAGTACCATTCATATCGATATATCTGGCCTCCCTCTGAAGTTATCCGCAATAACAGTTAACCACTTCGGAAGTAACCCTTTGGGAACGCTCGATTGATCGATTGATGATCTATTTTCCATTTTATTATATTTTACAGCATAATATTAAGCTATGGCAGCACGTGGCAGACCTCAAAATACTAGATTTAACATTTCGCCCCTTAATACTATACTTCCTGAACCTGATATTAACAATTTGCGCATGACCTATAACCAAATGGTGCGTAGAACAAGTACATATGAAGATACTATTGTTCTGCTTGCCCAATGGAGAGTTATCGCTAACCACCAACAATGTACATGTTTCGACGCGATGTATATGGCTGCTCGTAATGACCTCGCGCGCCTTGTCAAGTACGAATGGCGCTGTAAAAATTGCCCAGCCAAATTATCTATTCGAAGCAGCTCATTTTTTGCCGGTCACCGGATCACATTGGAAACGACACTCGTGATCATTTTCGGCTACATCAGCAACTTGCAATCAAACTTCATTCGCTTGCAAACAGGGGTCGCCACAGATACCATTACGAACTGGTACAACTACTGTAGGGATGTCGCTGTGGCTTACGACCGTGATCATTGGCAAAACAGCATGTTGGGCGGCCCCGGTATCGACGTAGAAGTTGACGAGTCGAAGTTTTTTCGACAAAAATACAACCGCGGCATGCCACGTCGTCAGCATGGTTGGGTGGTGGGCATTATTGAACGACAAACGGACAAGTGTCTACTTTTCCACGTCCCCAATCGCACCATCAACACAATCATGCCTCTAATATTTCAACATATACGACCGGGAACCCGCATCATCACCGACAGCTTCCAGACCTACATCCAAGGACTGCGCCGCCTACCTAGCCCCCAGCAATATACTCACGCCACGGTCAACCACCATAACCGCCAATTCCTTAATCCCGACAATCCCGACGCCCATACGCAAAACATTGATGGTCTCTGGCGAAATTTGAAAACCTTCGTTCGGCGACGCCAAGGTGTTCCTCATAGCCTATTCCAGCGAACCCTTATTGAATTTCAATGGCGACGACAACTCCCTGAAACTATCGCGTCTAGAGGTTAGTTCCAATGTCTGTAATACGTTTTCTTATAGAGTTCTAGATTAAGCCTAACAAAATAAGCCTAAGCCTTAGACTAAGCCTAAGCCTTAGACTAAGCCTAAGACTAAGCCGGGGGCTGCCGGCCCCCGGACCCCCGCACTAAGCCGCTGCGCTGGCTAACTGTCACGGTTTTGGGTGGCCAGTACTGGTGCTGCCTCGCCTGCGTTTGCCGGTGCAGTATTTCTGGATACCCAAACCTAAGCTTCAAGCTTACCCTAAAACTGAGCCCAGTTTACACCTAATTTCCAAACATCAAAATATCCATTTTTTGCTTGCATTCCCGATATCGGGAGCCATATCTTCTTGTGACAGACAGTAATTGTCACACACCATGCATCAGTATATAGCCCAGTTTCTATATCATATCCAAATTTGAGCCCACTCGGTCAATCAAATCGAAAGTTATGTCCAAAAAGGTCAAAAAACCAAAATCCATATTTCTAAAAAAATCCGACCCCTTAAATTGGGCCCCTCTCCTGAACCCCCTTGAAAAGCTAGAGCCCTGAAACCTTTTCCATTGCAAAGAGCAGGAAAAACTGGTCCATGGGGGGTTAGGAGGTGACCATATTAAGCAGATCTTTACGAAAAAAATTTGCCAAAAAAGCCTCTATACCCCAAAAAATCCAAATAAAAAGAACAATAATTTAGCATCATCAGGAGGTTATACCTGAAAAGGGGCGACCCTGATCTCGAACAGATCAATTTTGGGGGTAAGAGAGGATTGGGGGTCCAGACACGTATGGGGGCTATACTGAAAAGATGGTGGGCCCCTTCTCTGATTTTTCCCCTCAGCCCAATCAGGGCCCAATTTTCACCCGTGCGTCCCGGGTTCCATCCCTGGCGAGGACTTGAGTTTCTCCAACGTTGCTTGATACACAATTTAATTTCGGCATGAAAGGGTTAAGCATAATTGTCTTTGTAAGCCTTTGAAACATTGCGAGCATTACTATGAAGATAATATACAAAAATCTGTTTTACAAAACCATTATAGAAAATTCAAAAAACTTAATGTTATTAAATCTGTGATATTGTAAAAATGAAAGCATACAATTATTAAAAACTATTGACCATGGCTAAGTTTACCGTAATATGTCAACAATTAACAACAAAGCCTAACAATATGGCCGGCGAATATAAAATATGTGTTAATAAGTAAAACTTAATTAATAATGCATATCCAACCAAGTTTTTTTGACTAATTCAGATCAACCTTTTATTCACTACCATTTTGAGCCGCTGAGGTTTTCGTCGTATCGCACTTCAAAAACGGAGGTCGTCTTGCGTCGTGAGATTTGGGGTATTCTACTAGGCCATTTGACACATTAAAGCTCCCTTGTATATTATGCGATAAATATATGATAAACAGCTAAACCATAACGCCAAACTTTATAACTGCAGACATATTGATAATAATGAAACACATAGAACACACCTACTAAATACATTATCGTTTACTAGCTAGTCATCAAGCTGTGGTCAGTGTAGTATGTGGTTGACTATCTTATATTAGATTTTTATATACCACTTATAAACTGTTTATCTACTATTTTTATGTTGGATTCTCTGATATTCGTTTTTAAAAATTTTCAGGGCTTTAAAACTGTGTTCAAAAGTGTACATAGTACAACACAAGCTTGGTTATTTTTAGCTGAGTGATTATCTATCAAGACTTCGCCGGATCCTAATCTATGACTCTGTTATATTTTTAATCGGCATAACTGAGAATATATCAAACTGCTGTGACGCATTTCTGTTAAGGCATATTACACTCCAACTCTCTTTATAGTATTCACCTGTGGCATACTTTGCTACGGCAAAGTTTGTCAATGCCATGCCTGATGCTCTACACCACAAGGAATTCGTGCTTGCACAACCGTGTGCTTGTTTCTGTAAGAACCACTGTTGAAACTTTATGTCCAACGTGACTGCAGCATATTTACTGATTGCGGATCAAATAATACGTTTGGTAATCATTTGCTTCTTGCCGACTCTAATTATGGCAATGAAGGAATATACTTTAGAATATATACTGGTGTTTAGAATCTATCCATACAACGATCGCATTTTAGAAATTCTCCAGCTTCCTAGTTTTTACTGTAAAAGTATGCGGCATTTCCATGTGTATTAAAACATTCTTGAATTACTAAAAGGACTCTTGCTCAAAACTCCGCTATATTCTAAATTTGTGTGTGTTTTTTTCAAGTAACGTGATGGTACGAAATCTAGAACTATCGATTTAGCCATGGGTTCACCTACCGTTCTGGAGATTCGTAACTTCAGGACGATTCGCTTCGGTACTTCTCGTCATTGCATTCGTTAGCTGTTTCTGTTGATGAAATCCAGCTTCATTGAGGCTTCGTGTTTTCTTTACAGCATTCGCGTAGGTCAGTGGCTGCGGTCGCGGATATAATGGATGTGGCTGAGCCGTTACTGAGGCATTCAGTTGACTTGAATACTCCGCCTCCAGTGGGGCATTGGTAATGTCGCTAGCGGGAATATTGTTTATAACTGTGCTGTTTTTGTCCAGTAAGCTGCGGTTGTTCGCTGGAAAAACTGGATTTTTGATTATATCGTTCCGTTGAGCTCCATTCAAGCCATATTGTTTTTGCTGCTCATTATAGTGTTCGTTTCGCTGTAAAGGATGAAGTTTATTAACTAGACCTTTCATAACGCCATATGAAGTTTGAGTATCACCCATGTTACCAGTTGATACATTTGGCACTTCAGAAGGTTGTGATTTTGCGATCTTCTCCACGGGTAAACGCTGCTGATGTAGAATATTTGCCGATGTCAATTGTTGAGGCAGCGGTGACAACTGAATCTTGGAATCTTTTACAGATTGGTTCAATTCTGCTGGTGGTGACGTACCTATCGGCGTATAATACGAAGTATTTCCGCAGTGCCGATCAGACACATGCTGTGTTGGAACACAACCTGAAGGCGGCAAAGCACGCCAACTGGTACTTCTATGGCCCATGGCCGGTAGTCCATGTGTATTTGCAGTAGATGATATGCCCTCTGTGTTCACCTGATGTTTCGGTATGGATCCAATCGTTATCTCATTTAACGATGCAAGTGCCCTTTCAACTGCTCCAAGGACAGTCGGCTGATTCCCGATGTCGTTGGTTGACTTATCCAAAGGTTGATTTGAAATATCATGGCGTATACGAGGCGACAACCTTCGTACATTTAGTTTTTCTGAACACTGTGGTAATTTCATAGAACGCAGGTAAGAGTTTATCGAGTTTTGAGAACATGGAAGCTCAGTATTTGATTTCGATGGGCTAATTTTTTGACGGTCAAATGTTTCTGACGGCATACTTCGATGCATAACTGGATTATACAATGGCTTTTCATAATCCGCAGGGTTTTTAGTGGATAAGCTTTTCAACAGATTCTGTGTCATCGCAAGCTTGTCGGACTCGAATTGATTGCAACCAGATGGTTTAACAGTTTGCCAATCAATCAATGTCCGAATATTATTATCATATTTTTCTGTATCGACGATGCTTCTGGCATGTGCTACACCTGCGTGTTTTTCAAATGGCTTCGGTTTCCGATTCAGCGATGTAGGAAATTTCGGCCCTTGGCTATTATTGTTAAGTTCCATTGTATTCAGTTCTAGCTCTGCGACCATATTATCAACTTCAGCATCGAGTTCCGAGCTTCGCTGCATCCTATGTGCTGTTGCTTGATGACTTACTAGTTTCGAAGATCTGGGCAGCGAGTTAGTAGTTGTACTCATTTCTCGTTGCTGATCAACTGTTGCTTGAGTTAGTGTTGAAGTTGATCCTAATAGGTTGTCATCTGGAATTTTTTCCCGAACGAACGGTAAATTTCTTGCGACGCTGCTTTCTAATTTGCCCATGTTATCAGTAGTAATGTCATTTGATACAACATCGTGTTTCACGGTCTGATTTCGATACAAATAACCACATGACTGCGATGTTGTGGGAATGCTTTGCTGCGAATTGCTACAACCGTGGGTAATCGAACTAAGCTGATTTCCAACTTTAGACACTTCAAAAGCTTTCATAATCGGAGCCTCAAGTTTAAGTGGCTGAGGCTCACGTCGCGGTAGCGTTGCTGGTAAGCTATGAACAGAGCCGTTTACGCTTCCGTAAGCAACGTTGTTCAAAAATCGCTTCTGTCTTTGTTCATATTTTGCTCGAAGCGCATCTTGCCAGCACTGTCGGGGATTTTCAAACTTTCGAACGAAGTCAGTCAAATGTTCAGACGTTTGCCGTTTTTGAGCAATACTTACAACGCTGCTGGCAGGGCTGAGCGACAATTGACTGTCACGGTCGTTGTCTGCTGACATTTTATTTAGCGATCCTTTATACCGTTCATAGCGGTCAACCTTGCGCCGTACATGACCACTTTTAATAGCGGTTGATTGGAGACTTAGTGGATGACACGGTACTAGATCTTGAACGTTGTCAAATGATGGCGCTTTTAAATCTCCAGAAGCCCAATTGATTCGCGAGTCACATGTTGTTTCCGTAGGAGCCGGTGCTGAAGTCCACATTATTTCATTGCTATTTTGGTATTTTGGTCGGTAGTTGTGCATGTTGAGCTTTTGATTTTTTGTTCCAATCAGACTTAAACCGTGAATGTTTGACGGCAGTGTCGACTTTGAATAGTGATCCCGTTCGTTTACACCCGAACTGCTCATAGTATTTTGATCCTGGTGCAACTTAGTATGTATGCGGTTCAGACTATTAATAAGCGGTAATGTCTCTTGTTTCCTACTCACTGAAAGCACAGCGATGGGATGAGCTACTACCGGCTGTCTTGTAGCTTGTGCAAATGCTAGACCAAAAGTTGTCTTAGCCGATTGGAATTTTTCGCTGGACCTCACTTGGCTATGGTCCACAAAAGACCCAGTGGTGGCCAATATAGCAGGCGGTGAAGGTGAACATTCTAACTTTTTATAGTTACTGATAGTTGCCTTTAGATCTAATTTCGATTTTCCTTGGGTAAACGGTTGTAACAGATCAGGTGCGTCGTCATTTTGTCCGAATATAGCGTCAATTTCAACAGAACCCGAACCAACAGATTCATTATCTTCACATTCGCCGCGACTGGGTTTCCTTTCGCTTTGGTGATTCACGAAGTTCAATGTGGTTCGGTGACGGCTGAAATTTAATAAATCCGGCCGAGCTGTATTTAACTGAATTCCATTTCCAGCTGTGCTTTGGACGGAATCGTCTTGTTGATGTGATGTATATCCCTTGAAATCACCAGCCAACCAACTCTTGGTAAACTCTGCTTTGGATACAGTATCATTCTTAGAATATGACATCTGTGAATTTTTACGATCGTGAACAGAGTCTTGTAGTGAATGATGGTGATTTTTTGATGGAATACTATTAAATGCCGAAGGCCATGATGACTGCAATGAAGCAGAGTTGAAAACTGAATCCGGACCAGAAGGAACGAAACCAATTTCTGATTGCTTGCGTCCAGAGAACTCCGTTCCATTCATGCGATCCATTTTATTAATTGGCGCAACAGTTCTAGTCTGGTGTTTGCCTAATCGATCGAGGGACGCTCCTCTGTTTGGTGGAATTGGAACTGTAGCATAATTTAGCAGTTTACCCGGCACGTGACTGTGAAAATTTACCTGGTTTGACTGCCATCTACTGCTCTGCTCCGCAGACACCAACTCAGCAACGGTATCCGGCCGCCTCAGTTCGGGTGCAGCTGCCGTAGGAAGTTTCTTCGATGCAACTGGCGTTTTCGAAACCTTATGCTCAATGGCGTCATTGGAAAATTGTTGCCACTCGTTAGATGCTACGGCAAAACCTTGTTTAAAGCCATCAACTTGTTGACATTTTGTCATCCGAGTATTTGGTGGCTCCGGCAGTGTATGCTGATTAGCAGTCGATGTAATCAAAGCGCCAGGATCAGAGCGTTGCATTCGATCTAACTGTGCATTGAAATATTGTACAGGTATGTTATTTTCGGTACTATTATTATAAATTATTGGTTTTCCTTCAAGTAACGTCGTAAAGATTTTTTTCGGAGCGTGAAAATGCTGTTGAGCAGTGCCTCGCTCGCTTGTTACTCGATCGAGAGACTTCGACCAACCTCGCATAGATTCCCGTTTTACTGGACCACTGCTAAGACCACGTGGCTGCTCCTGGGATTGCGCAACTACAGATGGAGCTCTGCAGAATTCACTACGTTGCTGTTCCAGCTCTACCCCAATTGTAAATAAATTTAGAAGAGCCTGATCAACTTTGTCAATATTCACACGGGGCTGTGTCACAGGCTGTTGGGTAAGCGGATTTAACATTTTATCCCATGGCGATTCGTCGGGCATTGGATTATGGGTTACCCGAGTTTGTACCCTTGACGGTATCACGGTACAACTGTTGACTTTTTGTGTCGGCCTGAAACCCATAATTCGGGCGGGCGGAAGACTCATTTCACTGTCATTAACGTTCAAATGTATTTGCGCCATTTTCCTTACTAGTGATAAATTAGCTGATTCGGTTTTTCTGCTGTTTTCCAATATTCCGGATGGAAACACAGCCACCGATTCCACGTCGCCGTGTTGCACACGTTGTTCCTGTGGTCCTATTTTGTTAGCATCGATCAAGTCGATATGTGGCAGTAGTTTTGCGTTGAAAGACAATTTTTCACCTGAAATGTTGTCCAATGTTTTGGTTAAATTTATTAATACATTGGTACCATCGACATGTTTAGTTGTTTCATTTAACCTCGAAGACGATTCCACAGCCTTAGTAACACAGAGCCTCTGAGTTTCATCTAGTTTATGGCTTGAGGAGCTGTCGGTATTTTCGCTTGAAGCTAAACCGGCAGACACTGGTGGTGTTTTCGACAGGAGCCGTATTGGCATTCGTTGGACGGCTGAAACGTTTCCGGAATTTAATTTGGGTTTGACGATAAGCAGGTTTTTATTGTGTTTTGACGCCTTATTTCCGGTGGAATTTAGATCCCTTTCTCTTCTTTCAGTCCATACAGTGCCATTTTCAATATCAGCAATGTCTTCGCTGACCGGCTTCTTCAACTTGGTATCCTTGCTCACAGCTGCTGTGTTTGCCATCTTTGTCTTTATTTTACTTTTTAGTTTTTCAGGGCCGTCTTTTGCCATCGTCGATTTATCTTGCCGCTTATTTTTTTGTTGATAACCGGTGTCAGATTTTGTTGTTGTGTTGTTACTTGTAGTTGTAGACGAAGCCTCAGAGCCAGTTGACCCTTTTTTCTTTGTCGATTTCTTATTCGAAGCTTCGGCAACAGTCGGCTTCGCAGGCGTACGTTGTTTCTTCGGCTCATTATTTTCCGGTTTGTCCCGTGTTTTCGGTTTGTTTGGTTGTTTTTTCAATTGTTTAGGCGTAGACTGCAGTTGGCTAGACATCTTGTTTAACTTTGCGCCACAAGAGATAGCCCTTTGCCTTGTGTTACGTTTTTGCTGTTCGTTCTGAGTAATCTGTGATTTTCTAGAACGCTTGTCCAGTGCAGTTGACTGCTCCATACTTGGAATAAAGGCGCTTAGGAAACCTTTTGCCGAAGCTGTTAAGACAGAAAAAAGTTGTGATTCGGATGTATTACGTTCAGCAATTGCGGTTTCCGTTGCAGCTTTTTCCAAAACCGGCAGACCACTGGAGACAGCGACTTTTTGTAATTCAGGCAGATCTTTCAGCAACGGTACAGGATGCTGTTCTTTTTCTTTGACTAAAATCGTGGTTTGTTCTACTTCTAATATCCCATGCCTTACAGGTGAAACACTCATATTTTCATCAAAAACATCAGCAGCGTTAGAGGAGGGAACAGATTTACCGATATCGAATGCTTGACAACTTAGCGTGTTGTTCAAAGTGAATGCTTCTGAACCTTCAGACACTTTTGGAGTTTCATTTTGTTTAAGGTTAGTTCGATCTTCATTAACAATCTTTGCTGAAACGTCCGTAGTTATTATAGCTGTTTGCGTTTCGTTTTCCGTCGTTTTCTTTTTCACATCAGCTACTGGAAATATTGCATGTTGTAGTACCGCTGACTCAACCGTACTAACCGGTGGCAGTATTTCCTGAGTACGAGGCGCCCTAAGAGGTGCTGATTTGTGGACAGCGGGATTGCGAAATTTAGCAAACTTCAATTCAGGTACTTTGACAGTAGCCCACTGTTTCGACAAAATAATTATTGGCTGTATGATAGAAGTAGAGCTAAAATGGCGACTACTCGTTCGTTTTGATATGTGTATGAACTTTGTAATTTGTTCACAGTCCACATGATGCGGTGACACATTTGACGCTGGTGCTAAATCGTGAGCTGAAAGTTTGGTGATATTGTCAATCCCAAATTTTTCCGAAAGTAAACGATTGTGGCCATTAATTCGAATCATTTTGTCTTGTTCTTCGTTAAGTAACCGACCACTAATCTCGCTCGTGGTCGACAAGTCGTTTTTTACTCGTGTTGAACTCGGTGTTTTAAGTTTGACTTTGAATTTAGTTGAACTAGTGGTCTTACTTTCTGGCTTACACCTTAGAACAATGCTTGCTGCCTCTGACACAGGCTTTGTTGCATAAACCGACGGTTTTGAAGAAGCGGATGCGCTTGGCAAGTTATCGCCCGACACAGTAGCAGAGTTGTTGGGCTTGATACGGTCAGTTTTTGAAGTAGCTATTTTCTGACCGGATTCCTGCCGTAGCAACACAGAATTGTTCGCTATTTTAGTACACTCTTCTTCGCTGATGTAATTTGCAATATTCTCTGGAGCATTAGTGGCGGTATTGGGTAACTTTTCTCGATCTTGGTTTAGGGTCGTCGATGGTTTGTCTTGATCCTGTCTGTAATGATTATGAAAAAATAGTGACGGTTGTTGTGTCCTTTTTTCCACGTTTTTTGGTAGGTGTGATTCGGGCTGTACGTCTTGCGCTAAATCATCACCCTTCGTAGAGTCTTGTACCACAACAGATTGCTGGCTATCGCTGTGTTTTAAAGACGCAGCTTGTTTTGAGACTTGGATTAGCTTGGGCGATGTGCTTGTTCGATTCGACGTTTGATATTTTGGTTCGTCTTGTTTTTCGCTATGTTCTGCTTTTTGTTTAAATTTTTGTTTTTGCTGCTGCTCTAACTCTTGTCTTTCAAGCAATAATGCGTTTTTGTTCCAAAACTCTAAGTAGTTCAGAGATAGCTGTTGCGGTCTGCTTCGACAGTCGAAATCGCTATTTTTTATTATAGCCGAAGATTTCGAAGAAAGGATGACGTCAGGCTCTGCATTGGAAGCAAACTGAGCGGCGCTATCTTGACAGTGAGCAACTTGAGTTTTCTCAGGTTTCAACTGACCCCCTGCTGCAGACGTTGTATAGCGTTGATGGTAATCTTCATATTGGACGGGTAAATAGGCGCTGTGACAGTTTGGTGTCGTTGACGAAATCAGCTCTTGACCAGCGGGATCTGAAACTTCAGTGGTCTGTGGTTTCAAACAATTTGCATTTTGCGTCGTCAATGGTATTCGAGTATCACTGGAGCGCACAGCTTTGACGTTCTCGGTAATTGGATCTGCAAACGCAGGGCTTAGAGATGATTGCGCGGTAATGACAGGATTTTGTTTTTGACTTGAATTAAGAATTATGCGCGATTTTTGTAACCGCGAACGACGAGCTGCGATACGAGATTCGAGATTATCTAAAATAAATAACTCATTATTATTAACTGTGCAAACTGTTAAGAGTTAAATGTAAGTAGAACTATTTCTTGCGTAAAACAAATAACACATTTAATTATATATAATCCCAACTTTATCTGGAAGACGAGTCTTGTAATACTTGTCTGTACATAGCTTTCTATTTAATCTGATAAAGTTTTACAGAAAAAATTGGTATGTACAGAAAGTTTCCAGATGACTTTGTAACTTCAAAGACTCGCGAAATACGAATAGTTGGTAGGGTGATCATCAGAACTGTTCTGTTATAACACTCACGCATGCCAGGACCCTTGCTGCGCATAATCTTTGACAGTTGTTTGTAAAAAATCTATTGCTTTAGCTACAGGCTTTAATTGCAGTATAGACACGATGCTCTCGCCTCTTTATGGAATTGCGATCTAATGACGTAACAATAGGCTCTGCGAGTTGAGTTTTTCCTCAATGAGACAACTTATATATTCCATAACGTTACTAGATTATAATTGACTAGTTATTTTATCCATCAAATTAGTCATTTTACCAAATTCCAGTTGCCGGGCTTATGCTACGAATCGAATGCAAGTCACATGAAATGGCATTAGCACGGTAGCATTATTTTATTGAAATACCGACCGAAGGTTTTCTCTGAAAACTTGAGTCAAAGCCAGTTGGGTCTATATACAAAAAATGTGTTTAATCTAACTTAGTGTTGCTTGAACCGGAGGTATTTTCGACGATTTGTTTAGAAGTAGGTTGTTAAGAACATATTTTAACAATTTAGTTTTTTCTGAGCTAGCCATTTGAGACCAATAATTATCTGAAGGGCAATGAATGGCTAATACGCATCAACACCTTAAACATACATTATCGAGCGTTAAAGTGGATTTATTTATTGTCAAGACACGAGTATTTTCAAGACACGAATGCCAACAGCATAACAAAAGAACGAGGATCATTGTGGTCTAAGAAATAATTTATCTTCCTAGTTTTGAACACAAATTCAGGACAGTGATGAAGCGAACAAATAAATATCTGCAATGTCCAATGTCATACATGCACTTTGAGCACCTAAGCCACATAATACGCCCTAAGTTACCAATTTTTCAAACACAATGAAATTTACAACAGTTTTAGCCTAAAATATACGTTTTGGCCACATTACTCGTTAACTCAGATACTGTAGGATAATCTTAGTATTATGATCATGCAGATTCTCGAACTATTGTGTAATTTTGAATAAAATATTGCAAAACAGTAACGATCTGTGGAATGTAGCCACATTAGCATCGACGTTTTGCCACCAAATTGCTTGATTTCGAGCACGTATTATATATCTAGTCAGGGGTTTATTCCATGGGCGCCGATCCCTAAAAATAGTGTGGGACGAGCATAATTTTTCTTCAATTCTTATCCTTTCTCTTATGAGCTGGTTGCATCCTCTCCAGAATAGCCACCCATTGTTTATTCTAATTCCTGTATTTGTACTGTTGTAGCTGTTTCGTAACTAATAGTATTAGCATATTTTTTCGTTTTGTTATAGGGTTCTAATTCGTGCTGTTGAGAAGCAAGGCATAAGTTATTGGCGAATCCACCGCCTTAAGTGGATGTTTTGTTGACATCTTTCGACGAACAGTGTCACCAATTTACTGATCGGGTGGAAGACAATCTATGGAACATCGTGTGACGAAATGTTATGTATACCATAACCGGAACGTTCTTGTTTTGCAACGCCATACGTTGCTTATGTTCCCTTTATCATAAACATTTATTTATTAAACAACAATTATAGCTGTATATCAGTCATATCCTGTGCTGCGAAGATTTGCCCGAAATCAATTCCTTTGAAATTTTAACGCATAATATAAAAGTATCGATTTTATCTTAAAAATTGGCATTGTTTTTAGACAGCGCTCGTGGAAAGAGAGACATTAAATACAAATGTAGTGAACGGTATGTCTGAATCATTAGCCTCATCAAATGTTGGCAAAATAGGGAAGATCTGTCAGTCAATTTCTGAGTTACGATCGTTATTGTAAAAAGACGAAAATCTCGTAAGTTATAACTAGGCTAATGTGATAAACATTCAATGCCCGGCAAGCATGGAAAAATTCGTAATTTTCAAAACATGAAGAGTAAATATAAATTGCTAGGTAGTAGCAAGTTATTACTGCTATAATCAATGGTTGCAAGTACGTACAGACTAAGTAATCCCAACGGTAAAATTTGCCATGTTATAGGCTATAAAACTATAAAATTGCTATCTAGATAGCTGACGTGATTCAACTTAAATATTTTGTGGTGTAAAAACAGTTTCAGCATTAGAAGGGCAGGAAATTTTGATACATCGGTTTGATATTTTTACTCGTTCAACTCACTTTGATCCGAATCTTCCGATGACAATGATCGATTGGGACTATTATTGGCCTTGTCGACGTCATCTGTTGAGGACTTTTGACTGTTTTCTAAGGTTCGCCGGTTACTATATACAACGTTAATGTATTTTGGCGCAGCCTTAGCACTTTTATCAATTGTTTCCAATGCTTCGGTTCCGCTTGCGTTGGATTGAATGTTCTTTTTGTTGGTGCGTCGTGATTTACGTCGAGGTGGTCGGCGATGCGCTGAAATATCAACATATCCCCGACATTGAATACGATGAAATGGGAGTGCAGCAGAGCAATGCTTATGGCACTTCCATCACACTAATATTCATGACAAATCCAGTGAACACTCTCTAAATTATGCACAATTGGATTCCGATGTGTCAAGGCTACGACCGTTACTATAAATACCAGTGAACACATATTATACTTCAAACACATATAACTTTGTGATGCTTAGAGTACAAAAGCATCGCAATCATAAACACCCCACAACAGTGAGGCCAGGTGAATACCTGTGAATACATATAACAGCCGTTTGGAGTGCCGTAGTGTAGCATAGCAACTATTCCGCTTCATGCACATTCGGTCCCAAATCAGGGTACAGAAAAAACTTGGTGAGGCTGGAAAATACAACTCTACTATAACTAATTAGATGAAAGTTTGGGTTCGGAGCTTATGTGCCCAACACATTCCCCGATAGTGTTTATTAAAAAAAGTTTTGACCAAGTCAAGCTGACGCGCGAAACATTATATCCATAAAATGAACAACTTCGTGTGTGGTTCGCGGAGCTACATTACAGACTTAGCTTAGTACAAACTTCACGCAAGAAACTTAGCATACGCTCAGATACCCGGTTAGCCTTATACATAGCACAAGTTGCATGTATGTTATGTCCTTCCGCTTGAGTTTAACCAAAAGTTTAATCGATTTTAGACTAACGAAAACTTTGTATTCACTCATGGACTAAACGCCGACTACAAAGTTGAAACAATCAATATTGGCTCATATGTGTTCATTTTGAGGATAGAGTTTCAACAGTCAGAGTTGGCAGAATTCGATGGTCCGATATTGATAGTTTTGATAAAAAATATAAAATTTGAATTCCTGTCTGATATAGCAATGACCAAGGTTCGTAGTTTTATCACCCCTATGCCCTGTCTTATGTTTCTAAACGATATATAGGCTAGCTCAGTTTGAGATAATTTTTGACTCACAGCAAGGCGAAGCTGACTTAAACCACATGTCAAACCATACTGCGCCAAAAAAAACTTTTAATTATTGCTGAGTACCCTTACAGTTAACGCGGTTATAGTAAAAATTTATATAACATTGAAGAGTTTGTTTAGTCTCAGCCAAATTATCCAAAATAAAAAAAAAAGATGGACATAGTATAAATGAACTTTTAATTTGTCCCAATTGATTATATTATAACCGCACAATACTGTATTAACTTTATGATAATAATAACAGCACCATTAAATATCGGCTGGGTTGTGAAAGGCTCCACAACAATGCTTTCAATTTTTTAATTACGAAGACATCATACGGATGTGCTCAAGAATTTGATCTTGCTACTACCGGTGAAGATATACTGCTTGAAACACATTTTTCATGAAACTAATTCTGCGATAAATTTTATATTCGAAAGCGGATAAAGTCTGTTATATTTTGAACCGTAGTATAGAGTCTTGACATAAGTGTTCTACCTCATCGGCCGTTCAGGCATTTAACCTTGCTTATTTTGCGAATATACACTTTCTAAACCTCATTTTTCCATGAAACTAATTTTGCACACCGATACGATAAATTAACAATATTACTTTCATATCTAAAAGCGGATAGGGGTTGTTGTATTTTGCATCGCATGTGTATTACACAAAGTGTATTCTTGTATAATATATATCACAGGTGTTGATAGGGTGAGGGCTTACCGATACGGGCTGGACTCTCCTGAAGCCATATTTTACCCTCTCCCCCGGCTCCTCATCCCATCATTCTCCCATGATTACCCGAACCTTCGACTGTCTAATCCCCTAAGTCGATGAACCTTCGACACCTAATATTTGAATATATGTGCGTATAATTTGCATATGTATGAGCAACAAACAGCGAGAATATTTCGCGATGTCAAAGCAGTGCTAATGACATAAACTGCTGGACAAAAATAAATGCAAACCCGTCCGTTTAGTCTCACAACGAAGAAGCATGTGCAATTCAAACATCTAAAAATTCAATAACGACAATGGGCTGAAGTGCAATAGTAACATCTGCAAGCTTTTTGCTTCGATCATGAAATGTGCGTTGTAAAGTTGCCTAACATTTATCAATTATGATGATTGGGTTTTCACCGTAAGTAAACATAGTGAAACTGCTTAAAATTAATTATTAAAATCAATTTATATAAAAATTATATAAAAATTTCATTAAAATTGATTATATGTAAGTATTATGTTTGTATCCGGGATGCCCGAGCTTTAATGAGTGAGAAATTCCTGGGTTTTCAAGGATTTTCCAGGTTTTTCAAAGTCATTTTCCCGGCTTTTTCGAATTAATTCAGTAGACTTAATCAGCGTGTGAGATATGAAGTAATTATAAGACACCTTTCGAAATTGATTTCACCATTTTCAGCTGTGAATTGTTTTTGTTACAACCATTAATGGCCAACTTTAACACGTTGTCATATTAGGTATAATGCTTGAACCAAGTGGTTTTTCCACACTACTTATTCAAAAGCAGAATTACAAAGAATTGTTTTTGTTACAACCATTAATGGCCAACTTTAACACGTTGTCATATTAGGTATAATGCTTGAACCAAGTTGTTTTTCCACACTACTTATTCAAAAGCAGAATGACAAAGAATTGTTTTTGTTACAACCATTAATGGCCAACTTTAACACGTTGTCATATTAGGTATAATGCTTGAACCAAGTGGTTTTTCCACACTACTTATTCAAAAGCAGAATGACAAAGAATTGTTTTTGTTACAACCATTAATGGCCAACTTTAACACGTTGTCATATTAGGTATAATGCTTGAACCAAGTTGTTTTTCCACACTACTTATTCAAAAGCAGAATGACAAAGAATTGTTTTTGTTACAACCATTAATGGCCAACTTTAACACGTTGTCATATTAGGTATAATGCTTGAACCAAGTGGTTTTTCCACACTACTTATTCAAGCTGCAATTCAAATTGTCAAAGCTGCATCTGGCACATGAATAACAAACCAATATTGTTAAGAAGTAACAGGAGTGATCAGAGAGGAAGTAATAGGAGACCTTTAGACTTGCATTCCACCTTCGCGGGAACCCTCTATATCATTCAAAATTAAAATATAATATAAAAAGACAACTATATAAAAATACAATATACACACATTGTAGGCAAAATGTCTGACTCGACTTTCGAATATATGTCAAAACAGCGAAAAACAAACTAACATCCCTCGACAGCTCATAAGTTGCAAGAGGAATGCCGCACAACTTCTTTTGGCCCTTTAAATACCAGCTGGGCTTGTATTTTTTATACCAAACCCGAAACGATAGGCCAATAATATGGTTTTTAGTATTAAAGAGGTCGCTTGTCAGTTTGAATAAAAATGTGATATATCGGTCGTTATTGATCGATAGTTCAATCTGATAGGTATGCAAAAAATAAATGGTAAGCTTGCTAAACAGAAAAAGAGCATTGAATGAACAGTATGGCATCATAGGCTGGATAATATAAGCAGAAAAAAAGAAACCGCGTCGGTTTTTTTTAAATGTAATAATTTCTACCACAGTGATAAAAGATATGACAGAATGACATCTTATAGTAGTAGTGGGTGTCGACTTCCAGTATCGTAATCCTGATTTAGATGGCCATCCATCACGATCGATCTAACAACTTACACCGGAATCCTGCTCACATCAGGGAACTATGCACAATCCACAAGGTAATCAGGCCAAGCGTAAAAGATTTTTAAATGTAATAATTTCTACCACAGTGATAAAAGATATGACAGAATGACATCTTATAGTAGTAGTGGGTGTCGACTTCCAGTATCGTAATCCTGATTTAGATGGCCATCCATCACGATCGATCTAACAACTTACACCGGAATCCTGCTCACATCAGGGAACTGTGCACAATCCACAAGGTAATCAGGCCAAGCGTAAAAGATTTTTTAAATGTAATAATTTCTACCACAGTGATAAAAGACATGACAGAGTGACATCTTATAGTAGTAGTGGGTGTCGAATTCCAGTATCGTAATCCTGATTTAGATGGCCATACATCACGATCGATCAAACAACTTACACCGGAATCCTGCTCACATTAGGGAACTATGCACAATCCATAAGGTAATCAGGCCAAGCGTAAATTTATGCGGGTGGTTGCGTTTCCAAAATTATATGGACCGTTTTCTAACGATAAAATCATGACATAACGTCAACGTAGTTCCCGAACCTAAATTTCGATCGAGCAAGGTTTTTACCTCAGTACACTAATTGTTTGTAACCCCGCATGTTATGCACAAGTTAGTTATTGCACGGGTTGCCCGTCATGATTTCCGAGATTTGTATTCGCTGTTATGAGTTCTACGACGAGTGCTGTCGCACTGGTTTGAACTTGCCACAGTCATTACTGTCGCACTGGTTTGATCTCGCCGCAGCCATTGCAGTCGTAGTCATTTGAACTCGCCACAGCCAGTACTGTAATAGTCGTTTGAACTCGACATAGTCATTAATGTCGTAGTCGTTTGAACTCGCCACAGTCATTACTGTCGTAGTCGTTTGAACACGCCACAGTAATTACTGTCGAGTTGTTTGAACACGCCACAGTCATTACTGTCGTAGTCGTTTGAACTCGCTACAGTCGTAGTAGTTTGAACTCGCCTAAGTCATTATTGTCGTTGTCGTTTGAACTCGTCACAGTTATTACATGTCGTTGTCGCTTGAACTCGCCGCAGGCATTACTATCGTTGTCGTTTAAACTCGCCACAGTCATTACTGTCGTAGTCGTTTGAACTCGCCACAGTCATTACTGTCGTAGTCGTTTGAACTCGTCACAGTCATTACTGTCGTAGTCGTTCGAACTCGTCACAGTCATTACTGTCGTAGCCGTTTGAACTCGCCACAGTCATTACTGTCGTAGTCGTTTGAACTCGCCACTGTCATTACTGTCGTTGTCGTTTGGCCACAGTCATTAATGTCGTAGTTGTTTGAACTAGCCACAGTCATTACTGTCGTAGTCGTTTGAACTCGCCACAGTCATTACTGTCGCAGCCGTTTGAACTCGACAGCGTCATTACTGTCACACTCGTTTGAACTCGCCGCAGCCATTACTGTCGTTGCCGTTTGAACTTGCCAGTCATTACTGTCGTTGTCGTTTGGCCACAGTCATTAATGTCGTAGTTGTTTGAACTAGCCACAGTCATTACTGTCGTAGTCGTTTGAACTCGCCACAGTCATTACTGTCGCAGCCGTTTGAACTCGCCACAGTCATTACTGTCGTAGTCGTTTGAACTCGTCACAGTCATTACTGTCGTAGTCGTTCGAACTCGTCACAGTCATTACTGTCGTAGCCGTTTGAACTCGCCACAGTCATTACTGTCGTTGTCGCTTGAACTCGCCGCAGGCATTACTATCGTTGTCGTTTGGCCACAGTCATTAATGTCGTAGTTGTTTGAACTAGCCACAGTCATTACTGTCGTAGTCGTTTGAACTCGTCACAGTCATTACTGTCGTAGTCGTTCGAACTCGTCACAGTCATTACTGTCGTAGCCGTTTGAACTCGCCACAGTCATTACTGTCGTAGTCGTTTGAACTCGCCACTGTCATTACTGTCGTTGTCGTTTGGCCACAGTCATTAATGTCGTAGTTGTTTGAACTAGCCACAGTCATTACTGTCGTAGTCGTTTGAACTCGCCACAGTCATTACTGTCGCAGCCGTTTGAACTCGACAGCGTCATTACTGTCACACTCGTTTGAACTCGCCGCAGCCATTACTGTCGTTGCCGTTTGAACTCGCCAGTCATTACTGTCGTAGTCGTTTGCACTCGCCACAGTCACTACTGTCGTTCTCGTTTGAAGTCACCACAGTCATTACTGTCGTAGCCGCCTGAACTCGCCACAGTCATTACTGTCGCAGCCGTTTGAACTCGACAGTGTCATTACTGTCACACTCGTTTGAACTCGCCGCAGCCATTACTGTCGTTGCCGTTTGAACTCATCACTTTCATTACTGTCCTAGTCGTTTGAACTCGCCACAGTCATTACTGTCGTAGTCGTTTGAACTCGCCACAGTCATTGTGTTTGAACTCGCCACAGTCGTTACTATAGTTGTCGTTTGAGCTCGTCACATCCATTCGTACAAATTTATGAATGTATGGAATCCGGCTAACTACTACATGTACGCATAAACCTTACAGAAACGAATCATCAAACATATTATTGCAATAAATCATGAATAAACAAATACCACTTACTGCTAGACTTGGAACTTCGTTCGCCATCACTGACATCGCCTTCACTTGCGTCGCTTGACCAATTTTCGTTATTGCTACGCATTCGTCGCTGTTGCTGTTGTTTCGATCGCATTGATCTTGATCGAGCAGATCGTCGGCGTCCTGACTTTGAGGTCGAGTCGCGATCAAATGCTGACGATGCTGGATTTTTAGCGAGAATTAGCGAAGTTTGTCGCGGCTCCTGAGGTAGAGTGATTGTTGAGGATGTCGCTGTTTCGTGACGAAATGCACTGCTTTCGACCAGCGTTCGGTAGTCTTCGCTAAACATTGAGGAAATTCGATCCGCCATGGCGTTAAAATTACGCTGGGCTTCACGGATTACTACGTTTGCTGGTGGTACATGCAGCTGTTTCCCTGATGAAGAGCTGCCCATAGCAATTCGATCGGCCGACGGTTCCTCACGATTATGTTTAGTTCTTGCTGGTACTGTTGCTAAAAGATCAGGTGTAACGGTTGCCCCGGACGAAGCCTGTCGCGAATATGATACATTGTGCTTTCCTGACGTATCTCTCATGGTTTGGAAGCCACCGCCCAGGGTATTTCCGTGATATTTCAGAGGTGGATTCACAGAACTGTAAGCTTTTGCAGGCTTGGATTGTTCCACGTTATCCTGGGAAAGCTTTAAATTAGTAGAGGGAGTAATATAACTGAATTTGGCTTCTATTGACTCCCGTATAGGTGTCACGGAAGGCTTGTAAGTTGATCCGCCTACGAGACTACTGATCCCTTTTTGAGCTTGTGTCGCATACCGTAATGGCTCGCTTAATGGAACAGGTGAAACATGGAATCGTCGCGAACTAGGGGTATCGGTATTTATGGTTGATAATGTTGGGCTAAAAGGATTTTCTGTCCTATTTCCAGCTGTTGTACGATTTGAGTAAGGAGTTGGGCTGAGTAGCATTTCCAGTCGCCTACTACTGGAAGGATCTTTTTCTCTGTCTTTTACAAGACGTGGCTGGGAGCAATGTGCAGAACGGAATCCCCACGACGTAGCAGTACCGGGTTCGTACGATGATTCTGCCTTCAAACCAGTACCTGCACAACTAATACTGGATTCTTTAACGATCTTATTCAGATGCCGGTTAAATCGGTTTACACTATCTCTTCCGCTTGTGTTCAAATACTTTTCTTGATAAAACGTACTTGTGGTGGGCTTACTTGCAGGCGATGTTATTGTGTTGCCTGAACCGTAGCGTGACTCAAAATCACGAGCTATCCGAGTAACTGATGACATTGTTTTAGGATACGAGGCAACGCCGTGTCGATCATAATTAGATGATCCGGATAAAAAGTCGCAAGACCTCTCTCCACGATCAGCCTTCGTTATGCTCCGAGAATAGCGATCAGCAGCAGCCGCTATCGTATCTTGGCCGTACGAACAGGTGTAGCCGGAACCAGACGACTTATAGTAAGATGGCCTTGATATTGACGGATTTTCTAGCGAAGATGTCCCAAAGCTATTGGAAGTAGATCTGTATGTTGTTAAACCTTGATGCTGATCCTGTTTGGAATCAGTGGGCCGCGCTGAAAACGATGCACCGTATACTTTTGAGCCACCAGTGGCAGATGTTGACGAGGCGGAAGACAAAAAATTTGTCCCTACAGAGCATTTATTATAATTGTTATTTCTGTCAACACGCCAGCTAGGTATCCCTTTTGCCTCAGAGTTGTTATAATTTCCAGATTGCCGAAAATTTAATGCAGATGGCACATACGACGAAGATGTTGTACCGGCATAGTGTGGCGTTGACCGATTGCTGTTTATGCGCCACGACATAATTATTCTTGAATGGAGAGCAGATTAGGAATACTTTGTGCGTGGTGGCGCGACTATAAACTCTGAAACAATAATGAGTGATTTCCGACTTTATCATAGCTAGTAGTCCCATACTAGACCGTAGAGCAGTCATTAAAGCCTCACCAAGGATGTCAATATTTTATGCACATCCTCGTCGCTTTTGCTATCGCATAAAAAATGTACCGACATCCGTCCATCCGTACATGAATTATGAATGACAGAGACAGATAAAAAGAAATTTTCACAATTTTCTTCCTAGCGCTCTCAGTGGAACCCCCGCTCTTGTCGCACGCCTCGTTTCAATAACTTTCTAAGACATGGTTTTAAAAGTAAAAATTTATTTGTCGAAAGTTTTTTTTCGGATTTCTCTGTTAAAAATCTGAAGAATGGCAGTTGGCCTTGATCGATGAGATTTAGTTCAATGCACGCATAGCGTATTGTCCCCGCAACAGAAAACTAACCGGCAATATTATGTTAATTAGAACCTTATGTGTTAAAGTGAGCAGTACTACATGTGTGAGTGTTGTTTCCAGCTCAGCTATTTCACCTTTAGTGTTCCCAAATAATATTTTTGTCCCCAAGTCAAGTGGCTATTCGGATCATATCTAAATTAGAATTAACTAGAACTGTAGACGGAATTACCTAACTTATTATATTATGAATTGAAGTCAACAACAACAGACCAAACCTATTTTTTTCAAAAACTATGACATCAAGTTTTCCAAATTTCACAATTTCACAAAAGCACAAATTCAAATTTGGTAGTCACGTTATTCAATGGCAAAGACAGATCAATACCCTAGTGTCCCTCACTTCTCAAGCAGTGATTAAACAACGCATATATTCGAAGCAAAAATAAAATTTAGGCCTTGGTGATTTGGTCCTAACATAGATCAGTTAAAATATTTAGTCCAGTGATCTATAAACTTCCAGCAACAGCTAGAACAGCAGCAAGTTTATTTTAAAACAATATAGATTACCTCCCATAGAAAGATAAAAACAATGTTTTATCCGAAAAAGCATACGGTGGCACTTTTGCAGCAGCTGACGCAGATTATTAAACCGAAAACATTTTACAAATCTTAAGAGATGAGTTAGGATTGTCAGAATCGTTTTTTTTCGAGAAGAGATACGTAGGTAAAATACCGCTTGGAGGTAATGATTGTTTTTTAACAAAATGAAAACGCTTTCATAGACTTCTCCTTACTTTCACAATAAAACATACATTATGAATTACCATTCTGGCAATTGGGTCTTCCAACGTTTTATTACGAAGTGTCACGCATAACTCTACCACTCAGATCAGAACTGCTCAGATCGAACTACAACTTCTGGTAAGTACTTGGCAAATCACGACAGTGAGTACATATAATACTGAGTGTAATATTCATACGTCTGTAACTTCTGGATCCGTGGAAATTTGGTTCGTGTTAGTTTGTCACCGATATGTATACTTTATTAAGTTGGCGCAACCATGCGAAACGGTACATAAATGAAGTTTTTAACCAAAAAAAGGTAACAACACTAAAGAACATCGCCGAATTATTATTTGTAACCACTTGAAGGGCACAGCAGTTAGTATTTAATCGATCATTCTTTTAGTTTGTAGGCGACACCAACCCTACGATTGCTAGAGAGCGTAGAGCGTTGGGAAGGCGTGTGCTTGCTTTACAAGAGTCATGAAAGGCAACGTCCAAACGATCCCGCTACCTATACAGTCATCTGTAAAATCAGGTCAATATATATGTTGCAGACGCTGTTAAAGACTTTCATGAATAGACACATATATATACTTCCACAGACTTGCCCCAGAAAACTTAAAACTAGACGACTCCGGTTCAAACGAGACAACCACCAATTTAAAAAGATTGCACCTGAACTATAAGCGCAACCATGCAGGTACAACGCCTGACGCTTTTACAAAAACGTTTATTTATTTGAAGATGAGGCTCCGCAGATTGAATACGAAAGACGATATGCAATTCGCTTTATAAATCCAGAAGAAAGGCCAACAGCCATGTACACTTAAATCCAGGACAAGCCAAAATACTGAGTGTTTTGTAATCCAGGCGGTTGTTTTTTTCTGAAGAGCCTTAGTACGGCTGCTAGCATTCTTTTCTCAATATATGACTAGGGAACTTTAGTGTCATAATAAAGTCAAGGAAACAAGATAGTTTTGTAAAGCTTCAAAGGATTTAAGCTTGTCACCGCTGAATCAGAAAGTTATTAACAAAAGTACGCTGTTCATATATTTAAAACCCCCACTGCAATTAGCACAGTAAACAGGAAAACTAGTAATTGATTTTTCAAATATCAAAGACTGCTTTAAAAATGATTTATAAATATCATGCAACAAAAAATGCCGTAACTATTCACTGTTGGTTTGCCAAATTAATATTAGAAGATCGGATTATTTATAACAGAAATGCGTCACAAAGAATTTGTCTTCTATAACTTGCCGTTGCTTTTCAATTGCCCTGTTTCATAATTATTGATAACCCACGGCATATTCTAGTAGCTAATTGTGTAAGCATAGACAAGCCGTCAATATTTTCATCCACAGCAGAGCTTTTATAAATAAGATATGTAAACACTTTTGTCAACGTTAGAAATTTAGAGGAAAAACAGCTCAAAGCCAAATCTATGAGAACCCAGGCTGCAACTTATGGCACCCCAGAAGCGACGTTGGAAATAGCTGAACTGTAATTAATGTTGATCAACTACATACGGCCTTTCGGAAAGTCTTTAAGCCATTCATGGAATTGTATCGCAACTTCTGAAACTACTTTAGCTTTAAATTCGTTAGAGCAAAAAAGTATTGAATGTTTATTTAAATCTAACTGAGTCAAACGTATCAACATGAATCTTGCTGTTAAGGGCTTTACTCCAAATATCTAGGTGTTCAAAACAGAACAACAGTATAGCGAGGCG